>LPNX010330153.1:61371-219059 GCA_001517045.1 Pseudotsuga menziesii
TCACACACATCCCTATGTCTCCCCTCTGACACACATACACACACACATCCCTATGTCTCCCCTTACCACTAGCACCCCCTAACCTATCTCTCTGACACACACACGTCCCTATGTCTCCCCTTACCACTAGCAACCCCTAACCTATCTCTCTGACACACACACACACACATCCTTATGTCTCCCCTTACCGCTAGAACCCCCTAACCTATCTCTCTGGCACACACACACACACATCCCTATGTCAGACCTTACCACTAGCACCCCCTAACCTATCTCTCTGACACACACACACACATCCCTATGTATCCCCTTATTACTAACACCCCTTAACCTATCTTTTTCTCACACACACATCCCTTGAGTTGTAAAACAATATAGTTAGGTTGAAGAGAGGGGGGGTATTAAGGAACAAAGACTAAGGGAGTGCTTGTTAATTCCCCATAAACCTTGAATGATCCCTTAGTCGTGCAACTAACTTCTTAACTGCTCCAAAATTCTATTAGAGTAAAACACGCCCCTGTTTTATGTGTCCAAAACGCACCCCCGTTTTAGTTAACAATAACGTGTGCGCATTAAGTCTCATTATAAACAATAGTAGTCCCCGTCGTGTCCCCATCCAAGAAACACTCTAACACATTTCACACAGGTTTGACAGTCTGCATGCAATTTCAGGTAACAGACAGAGCGTGAACATTCTCTTCTTCACCATATTATCACACAAAATTGTTTTTGACATCAAGCATCTCCACCACAAGTTTCTGAGTATTGCTTGGAGCATGGTATACATTGAGGAGCAAGAAATAAAGAATTGATTGAGCAAGAAAGAATCCATTAATTGAGCAAGGAGCAACATAGAGCATCTCCACCATTGTTTTTCTTGCAATTGAGGAGCTAGCAGAGGCAACATTAACTTGGTCATTGTGGTGGAGTGTGTAGACACAATGAGCAAGAAACACAAGAAACAAACCAAGCTTGGGGAATTTCCCATTGAGGATCACCATAGAGCATCTCCACCATTGTTTTTCTTGCAATTGAGGAGCTAGCAAAGGCAATATTAACTTGGTCATTGTGGTGGAGTATGTAGACACAAGTGAGAAAGAAACAAACCAAGCTTGGGGAATTTTCCATTGTGGAGCACCATAGAGCATCTCTACCATTGTTTTTCTTCCCCCTAACTTGAGTGTCTAGACACCATTGAGCAAGAAAGAAACCAAACTTGGGTAATATCCCATTGAAGAGTACCATTGAGGAGGTAGCAAAGGAAACCATATATATCATTGATCATTGTGGTGATGGGAAACTCACGCAATCGAGCAAAAAATCAGCAAGGAAGAGGATACCCAATGAAATCCTTGAAGAAATTAGAGAGAAGAAAATAAATGACATGACCAATCAAAGACGCTCTATGGACACTCAACCAATTCCGGTTGTTGAGGATGCCACATTTCTTTCTACCAATCCAGATCAAGAAAGACAAAAGCATTCGCTCGATGGGCCTTCGATCTCCATATCAGTAGAAGAACGAGCACTGAATGGCACTGATCAAGGAGTAAAATGTAGGTGCACATCAAGGCCACCTAAAACCTTTGCAGATTTAATTGAATGTGTGTATACAACTGACGAAGTTAGAGAGACGTTGAATGCCGAAAGTATGCTTGAAGAATACAATGTTGTTCAGACCACCCAAGAGGATTTCCAATCTCCACCGTTCGACCGTCAGGAAGACACAAAAGAACATGAAGCTCATGTTCAAACGCCAGATTGACCGGGTGATATGGTATAGGGTGCAGTTCCAACCTCCCTACCTCCATTAGCAACTTCACGTCGAAGAACTCAAAAACGTATACAGATCGATGAAAGTCTCATTGGTTCGTTTGAAGGTACGTTGTCTAAACGCAGTATTGCATATCAAGATCAACAGATACTTATCAACTTATTTGATTATAAATGTGATGGAGATAAATGTAGATTATTTATATCGTTGTTAAAATCTAGGTCTATGACTGTTGTTAGGAAAACCTTAAGGATAAATATGATAAACAGTTTTGAACCAAGTTCTCATGTTGTCAGAATTTTGGTAGATGCATTTAGTACTATTGGAAAGAAATCTCGTTCAAAGGATCACAATGCATCTCATCGTGTGTTTTCACAATCAATCATGACCAAAAGCACCAGGTCCCTTCGCCTTCTTAAGCCTACATCCAAACTTGTAGGATTGGATATCAAAGAACTCCGTAGGTATTGTTCTAGAAGAGAACAACTTGACTCTGGTGAAACAAATGTCTGGTCCTTCGTTGGCAGGTTTCCATGCTCCGATATGAAGCTCATTGATGCGATAAAGGGATTGGTGCAAGAGTTTTGGCGTGACAATAGTAGATCTTCATACAACCAAAAATATGTACTAAAATTGAGAAGGGGTTCAAGGGATCGTGAGCCCCACATTTAACATTTTCTTGACATGACACAAACAGAATTATATGAGAGATTTAGGAATGAACATAATGAACTTAACTTGGGCCAAAGATCCTTCGAGAAATTCAAACCATGGTATGTTAAAATAAACACAACTCGTAGCACATGTTGTTGTCGATATCACATTGAGTACGGTTATTATTATGACACATATATACATATATTGCGTGTTTTGCATAACACTCTTGTGCGGGAATGCTCAACTACATTGCCACTGAGATCATCTAGAGAGTTTATCCATAGCATCTTGTGTAGAAGGACAGAAGGTTGCACATTTTATCAAAGGCCTTGTGTAGATGGAACATGCCCAGGGTGTGGTGGAATGGCATTTTTGGACAAATGCATACATGTCACCGATGAGCATGAACTTGGGAGACATGAAGTGAACTTGCAGTCATTCAAATATGTCACGTATGATATCAGTGGAGGGAATGAAAGAAAAAAAATACAATTGGTCACCTCTCAGGTTAGTAACGAGTTCCTGAATAGTATTTTTTCCTTCATCTATTGCTACTTCATATATGTAACAACCTATTGATCTGTACATGTTTATTGTTGATCTACTAGGTACTAGTATGCAAATTCATGGAGGAATTCTTTCAAAAGACACAACAGTATGTAAAGCATGTACATGTGGCTCATTGGCAAGATGAGAAGTTTAGAGAGTGCAAGGATACATTTCCTATTGGAACTATATTATCAGTGGTCAATTTTGCGGAAAACTACAGTCTTCAACCACAGAACGAGATTCGGAGTCATTATTATCACTCAGACCAGGTCAGCATAATGGTCCATATCACCTATAGACATAGGGAAGATAGTACTGAAGAGAAAAGGGTTATATTGAAGGAGTATCACTTTTACATAAGTGATGACAGGTGTCATGACTTGGCTTTTGTATAACACAACTTTCAATTTTTCTACAAACACTTGGAGGATAAAAATATACAGATGGAACAACATTGAATTTGGTGTGATGGTTGTGCGGGGCAATTCAAAAATTCTCGTGTCTTCCAATGGTTGTGTATTCTCCTCAAGAGGCATAAGGTGCCACATATTTGGAAATATTTTGAGACCGGACACGGAAAAGGGGAACATGATGGAGCAGGTGCATGCATCAAGACTGCATTACGTAGGCAAGAGATGAAATTCAAAACAATTTCACTCATCTGAGATGCAAAAACCATTATTGCATGTTGTTCTTCAATGATGGGGCAAGGATCTAGAAGGAAAGAAGACCAATCATCTCAAAAAGAACATGTACATAGATATTTTTGGGAGGTGGTCGATGAAGATCAATCACACCTATATGAGTGCAAGACCGTCCAAAAAAATCGTGCATTCCATTCAGTTAGGACATCAGACAATGTTATAGTTGAAATGTGGACAAGGAAACTCTCTTGTTTTTGTTATCCATGTAGCAGTGGTGAATGGGACAAGTGTGAATCCACATATTGGGTTGACAGTTGGGATATTATATCACTCCCCATTGGTCGACAAATAACTGCAGAATTATCCCAACTGGGGGAGGGCCAGTCGAGTATTTCACATGACTACGACCACATTTCAGATCTCATACAAACAAGTTCGACTATTATGTTGATATCTTTGAAATGTTTGATGACTAGTGTTTGGGTACATAGGGTACTACCAAAAGACCAAACACCTTGAGCAACCACTTCACACAAATAGATCACAGATCAACACACCAATGTTTGTCACATGGTTAAAACCCTCGAGAGGGAAACAATCCACGACCCCAGCCAAATAGCTACTTGGAGCAATTTATTATGCAAAAGAAAGAAATTTACATGAGCTTCTCATAATCGATCAACTATCCAAGGACCCTCTATGCTCTTTAAATAGAGATCATAGACCAATCAGGCGTTAAGCCATGGATCAATGGTAGGTATGATCTAAGATAAGTTGATCCATGGCTTAATACTAAAGAAACTCATGTAAATTAGAATATTTACAAATGCATACTAATGCATACTAAAGAAACACACTTTTACTTAACATATATATTACACAAGTTGATCTTAACTAACTCCTAAGTGTCTAAATATCCTAACATCCCCACTTAAGAACAACTTGGCATAGGATTGAAGGATTTACAAAAGTGACACTATTAGGAGAAGAAAGGAGGCATTAGAGCCTATCCCCCCTTAAGGACACATTCCTGAACTCCTAACATAGACCGAAGTTTAGAAAACTTCGCTTCTGTAAGAGACTTTGTGAAGATGTCTGCATCTTGATCATCTGTAGGGCAATAGAGCACTTCAATAACACGATCATGAACAAGATTTCTGATGAAGTGCATGTGTAGCTCAATGTGTTTGTTGCACTGATGTAGAACTGGATCTTTGGCAAGCTTGATGGCACTTTGATTGTCGCACCAAAGTGGAGTAGGCTGTTGCTACTCGAATCCAAACTCTGAAAGGATCTATCGAAGCCATAAAGCTTCCTGACTGGCATTAACTGTGGCTCGATATTCTGCTTCTGCAGAAGAAAGAGCAAGAGCTTGTTGTTTCTTACAAGCCCAAGTGATAGGTCCAGATCCCATACTGAAAACATAACCTGCAGTAGACTTTCGATCATCAGGATCATCGACCCAATCTGAATCAGTGAAACCAACCAACAAAGGTTTCCCCCCTGTACTGTAATGAATCCCAAACTGAATTGTACCTCGAATATATCGAAGTATTCTTTTTGCTACTTTCCAGTGACTTTCATGAGGAGTTTGCATATAACGGGAAACACGAACAACAGCAAAGGAAAGGTCAGGACAGGAATGGGTCAAGTATAAAAGACTACCAATAAGTTGACGATACAAGGTGGCATTTACTTCAGGGGAAGTACAAGTGGCAGAAAGTTTGACTCCAGACTGGAAGGGAGAAGGGGCTGGTTTACCATCTTCCATGTGGAAGCGACGAAGAAGGTCACAAGCATACTTAGACTAGGAAAGAAAGATTCCTTCTTTGGTTTGCAAGACTTGGAGACCAAGAAAATAATGCAAATGTCCTAAGTCTGACATTTCAAAATTTTGCTTAAGACTGGATTTCACATGGGTTATAAGTTTAGGGTCACTACTAGTAAGGATAAGATCATCAACATAAAGAACAAGTATGATGAGATGGTTTCCTACTTTCTTAGTATAGACATTGGGGTCAGAATGGCATCTAGAAAAACCAGTGTCAAGGAGAAAGCTATCCATTTTGGCATACCAAGCTCTAGGAGCTTGCTTAAGGCCATATAAGGATTTCTTAAGGAGACAAACAAGGCTAGAGTTATTCTGAACATATCCAGGAGGTCGTTCCATGTAAATTTCCTCATGTAAATCACCATGTAAAAATGCAGACTTGACATCCATTTGATGGACTTCCCAGTTATGTAAGGCTGCAAGGGAAAAAACAAGGCGGATGGAGTTCATTTTTGCTATAGGGGCAAAGGTTTCATTGTAGTCAATCCCTTCAACTTGGGAAAAACCTTTGGAAACTAACCTTGCCTTAAGTCTTTCAACACTTCCATCTGATGCATACTTAGTTCTGCAGACCCATTTACATCTGACAAGTTTTATTCCTTTTGGAAGAGGAACAAGATCCCAAGTATCGTTCGCCATTAAGGAACGATATTCTTCATCCACAGCTGCATCCCAATATGGATTTCCTGAAGCTTCTACAAAAGTTTCTGGATAATGATTCTCGAAAACTTGAGCCAAAATAGAAGAGGCTCGCTGAAACTGAGAACGTGTTCAACCTTGATCTCTAGTTTCACCGGCAAGATCACCAGCTGCTTCACATGTTGAACGGATCCATCGAGGAAGTATTGGTGCTGGTGCAATTTGAGGAACATGAGCAGGCGGAGGTGGATTTTCATCTTCACTGTCATCATCAGAAACTGGAGTTGGAAACCTGTCAAGGAAGTTGGAAGAAGAAGAAGAAGGAACAATCGTCGAATCAGGCTCGCAGGCCAAAGATGGCACACCCACCAAGTTAGGCTCGTAGGCTAAGGGATTTTCATCAAATTTAACATCTCTTTTAATGATTATATCATGTGAATGGGGTTGAATAAGACTATAACCTTTTACATCTTCAGAATATCCAACAAATATGCACTGTTCACTTTTAGGCTGCAATGCTTTCCGTTTTTCATCCGGAATGTGAGCCCATGCTTCACAACCAAACACACGAAAGTGACTTACATCTGGTTTAATTTTACTCCATGTTTCTTCCCGTGTTATACCTTATAAAACTTTAGTGGGTGTGCGATTAACTATGTAATTTGCACAATTTATGGCCTCAGCCCAATATTGAAGACTTAGTCCCTTAGATTGGATCATACAATTAGCCATTTCTTTTAAAGTGTGGTTCTTCCATTCAGCTACACCATTTTGTTGTGGTGTATATGGAACAGTGTGCTGTTGTTGGATTCCTTGTTTAGTGCAGAAAGTAGTGAACTTGTTGTTAACATATTCTCCTCCATTGTCAGATCTTAACTTAATAATTTGATGACTAGATTGTTTTTCAACAAGGGCCTTGTAGGCCAAGAACATGTTAAATACTTCGCTCTTAAGTTTTAAAAAGTAAACCCAAGTGCGCTTGGAGTAGTCATCAATGAAAGTTAAGAAATATTTGAAACCAGAAAAGGAAGCAGATGGAAGAGGACCACACAAATCATTATGCACAAGCTCCAAAGGAACCGAGGCGTGCCAAGAGGCACGTTTGTCAAAATTGTCCCGATGATGTTTTCCGAGTACACAACTGGAACAAACACCATCCTTGCAAGATACCATTGAAAGACCAATCACCATATTGTCTTTACATAGTTGTTGCAATGAACGATAATTTAAGTGACCAAATCGCTCATGCCAAAGTTTGCTCAAGTTATCACTATGAGCAACAAAAACTGAAGGAAAAGGTGATGATCCAAAGTTGTTAAATTTGTACAACCTGGTAATATCATCAACAGTTCCAGTAGCAATGACATTTTGAGTATTTTTAAAATCCTTGATTACAACTTGGTGAGGTCTAAAAGTCACAGTTTTACCTTCACCTGAATGAGTAATTTGATAGACTGATAACAAATTGCAAGAAATTTTTGGAACACATAGTACATCACTGAAATGACCATTTTCTAATGGAACTGTTCCAGAGCCTACAACACTTAGAGATCTATCATCACCAACAAATATTTGTTTGGTGTTACATTCATACATAGTAGAAAATATGGCTTGATATTTAGCCATATGATAAGATGCTTCAGAATCAATAAGCCATTCATTTGAAGTAGAAGAAAAAGATGCAGTATAAGAGTAACCAGAAGCACAAAGTGCATGTCCATGAGAGTTAGATTCTGAAGATGAACCTAGGCTGATGTGGTGCTTCTCCATTGCTGCTTCCAAGGTTGCCATCTTCTTGAAACACTTAGATTCATCATGATTATCTTTCTGACAAAAATTGCAATGACGCTCAGTCTTCTTTTCTTTTTGCTTGAATCCTTTGTCATTTTTTAAAGAAGGAGCTGACTGAGAGGGTTTGGGACCTTTGTTGTTTGGCTTATTATTGCGAAAATTCTGTCTCTTGGGAGGCTTGGACTTTTCTTTCTGTTGGGACAATAAGGCTTTCCCAGATGTATCTGCATTGTTAATTATTCCAAGATGAATGAGCTTATCTTGCTCTCTAATTAATGAATCACAAAAGGATTCAAGACTAGGCTCTTGATAGCTAGCTGCAGTCAAGGATTCTTTCATGGAGTAGAATGTAGATACAAAAATAGAATATGCAGGTCTAAGTTTGGAAAGAATATGATAAATACATTGTTTGTCTTCTTTCTTAATCTTGCATTCTGCACATAAGAGTCTAAGAGTTTTATACTTAGATAAATATTCTTGAATGCATGAAAAATAATTTGGATTCAAGGAAAGCAACTCATTCTCAAGTTGATGACCCCGAATTTCATTGTGTTTACCAAACACAGATTCCAACTTTTCTCAAGCTTTATCAGGTTCATCAATTCCAGATATGTGGAATCGCAAATCAATAGAGATTGACATCCCAATCAATCCACGAGCTTCATCACATCTATTTTCCCATTTAATTTTCTTATCATCATCAATGAGTTCTGTTTCTTTCCCTGAGGTTATCCTGAAAAGTCCCCTACTTTGTAGAACATCCTCCATACGAGATTTCCATGAGAAATAGTTAGAACTTGTAAGTATAATATCACAAGGGGTGGCCATATTGTAAAATAATGGTTGAAAAAATAGAAACTAACTATCAGGTTGCAAAGAGATCGAAAAAATATGTGGTTTTAAAAGAAACGGCACTGAAAACTGATTCTGGATGATGAAGTTATGCTTGATCAAAGAAAATGTTGAAGATGTCCCCAATAGTGACATGACAGATATTAACTTGACCAACTAAAAAAGAGAACCCCCCCTCTTCCCAAGATCAACCTTTGACAATCACTTTACAATAAAGTTGCTTTGAAGTGAATCACTTTTGTAGAATAAGTGAGGTTCACTTTTACAATAATGTTACTTTTAAATAGTGCAACAATAAATTAAAAGACTTAAGTGACTCACTTTTTATTTTATTTTATTTATGTGAGATGCACTTTTACAATAAAGCAACTTGAAAATAGAAATTGCATGCACTAAAAAGTAGTTTAATAAGATTTGAACTCAAGACCTATTAAAGAATAAAGCAACTTTAGACCAAGTGAGCTAAATTTAAAATGTACGTAAAAAAATGAAAAGAGGAAGGGTTTTTTTTTTAACTCTTCTTTCTCGTTCTCTGTGCTTGCCTTTTTTTCTTCTTCTGCAAATCACAAAAAAACCGAGAAAAAAAAAATCCACACAATGGGGTTAGCTCTTGGTTAGCTTACCCGGAAAGTGTACGTTTTCAAGTTTTCTCGTTGTTTCTGATTTGCCGTGATCGCACAAGGTGCACAACAAAGAGCATACGTAGCCGAGAAGACAAGAAAAAAACTTTCCCTTACCGTTTCTGATTCGCCGCGATCGCGCAAGGTGCACGACAAAGAGAATACGCAGTTAGGGAAGGAAATAGTCCGAGACTAAAACAAAAAAGATCTAATAATAAAACTAATAAGATATGAGAGATTTTAAAAAAACAAATCCGTCACTGTAACATTATACCTTCAGATTTGCTGAAATGGGTGTTTCTGGAACAAACGGAAATAGTTTTCGGTGAAATGAAAACTATTTCTTAATGGAAACGACACTCCGGATGCAATGGAATAGCTCCCACAGGCAAAAAATGCACAGAAAATCCAAAACCAGAAACCCTTTGAAAGTTTCGGCAACACCGGTTCCAGATCTAGATCAAAACCGAAAGCGGCTCTTCATAAACGCTCTGATACCATGTTCGGGTACACATGGTACTCCCAAAAGACCAAACACCTTGAGCAACCGCTTCACACAAATAGATCACAGATCAACACACCGATGTTTGTCACGTGGTTAAAATCCTCGAGAGGGAAACAGTCCACGGCCCCAGCCAAATAGCTACTTGGAGCAATTTATTAGGAAAAAGAAAGAAAGTAACATGAGCTTCTCATAATCGATCAACTAGCCAATGACCCTCTATGCTCTTTAAATAGAAATCATAGACCAATCAGGTGTTAAGCCACGGATCAATGGTAGGTATGATCTAAGAGAAGTTGAATCGTCGGATCACTATATGTCTAGAACATATCGTGACCGTCGAATTAGAATATTTACAAATGCATACTAAAGAAACACACTTTTACCTAACGGATATATTACATAAGTTGATCTTAACTAACTCCTAAGTGTCTAAATTTCCTAACTAGTAGTATTTAGTTAGTTAACTCCTAGGTCTACACTTTATTTTATGTAGGGCACATATACGTAGTGGTTTCCTCGAGAAACAATGAATGGCACACTGACTATTGGCTGGCATGTTGCTTGGATGGGAAGCAAACCCTCATTGTCTCATTAAGCGACTCCGAGGGAAATGATTTTCCAATTGGGTTGATGGTTATCAAAGGAGAATATTTGACATAGGTCGCCCATGCATAAAAAAAAAGTTATGTATTTGAAGATTATAGATCAAGTCAAATTGTATACCATTATACAATCTTAGTTATTGGCACAAACCTCCAGCTCCAAACAATGCCAAACAAGAATTCATCAAAGTCACGATACTTGTTTCCTTACTCCGAGCACAAGAGGATAAAGGATACCGTTTCTATTAGAGGTGACCCCGATGGTCTAGTTGAATGACCACAAGTAGGTAGTCAGGTATGTGGTAGTCAGATATCTTGGTTTCATGGTCTCATTGATTATTTACGGGTTGATAGATTGAGCGCTTGATAGATTGATAAATTCAATAGACTTCTACAACTTGATAACTTGCACCTGAGCTTCATCATGGATTTGTTGTATTATATTGATACTTACATGACTCATGCCTTATATCCCAAGACCATATCTACCACTCTATCTGGGATATGTCTATTGCATTTGCCTTAAATCTCGAAGTTGATCCTATAAGAACATCTCCTTGAATTCGATAATTATCTCCTTGACTCCAATAATTTGTTTCTCTGCAGGAGCCGTGACGTTGAGGAGTGGTAATCCTATCCTAATAACCATTTCCAATCCTAGCTTACGAACCCTATAGCCAATCCTATTAACTCAAGTTTGCATCGTAAACCATATTTTGCATTCTTGACCATAGAAACCATAAAAACCATAGTTTGGGGGTCAACTTCGCATATTGCTCAATCGTGAACGTGTGGCTAGTGTTCCCGCATGGACCCTACCTAAACATGCTTGCATGACCCACCAGAACCTCGTTTTGATGCACGATTTCCATTCTATGCCCCGGTTAGGGATTCAACAAGTGTCCCTGAAATCCTGTAGGAGGTGGGATTCAACGTGCGATAGAATTATGGTCGTTGCTCGGATCGACGAATTGTCAACTTTGTTGAATTCAGGACATTGGGATAGTGATAGGGTGGCCCTATACTCTGGGTCCATGGAAAAGGGATCATTTCTTTTGTCAATTTTGGAAACTAGGTTTTTGCTCAGTAAGTGAATGTGAAATTTTTGCACATAGGGGTCAACTTTGCATATTGCTCGACCGTGAATATGTGGCTAGAGTTCTCACATGGAACATGCCTAAACACGATTGCATGACCTACCAGAAGCCCGTTTTGATGCACGATTTTCATTCTATGTCCCGAGTAGGGATTCAACAGGTGCCCTTGAAAGCCTATAGGAGGTGGGATTCAACATGCGATGAAATGATTGTCATTGCTCGGATCGACAATTCATTGACTCCGTTGAATTGATGAGACCGAGATAGTGCTAGGGGTGGCCCTCTACTCTGGTTCCATGGACAAGGGATCATTTTTTTAGTCAATTTTGGGAACTAGTGTTTTGCTCAGTAAGTGAATGTCCAATTTTTGCACATAGGGGTCAGCTTTGCAAATTCCTTGACCGTGAACATGTGGCTAGCGTTCCCACATGGAACATGCCTAAAAATGCTTGCATGACCCACCGGAATCCTGTTTTGATGCACGATTTCCATTCTATGCCCTAGGTAGGGATTCAACAGGTGTCCCTGAAAACTTGTAGGAGGTGGGATTCAACGTACGATAGAATGATGGTCGTTACTCGGATCGACGAAACGTTGGCTCCATTGGATTCAGGACATCGGGATAGTGCTAGGGTGGCCCTCTAATCTGGTTCCATGGATAAGGGATCGTTTTTTTGGTCAATTTTGGAAACTAGGGTTTTGCTCAGTAAGGGAATGTCAAAATTTTGCACATGGGGGTCAAATTTGCATATTGCTCGACCGTGAGTGTGTGGCTATCGTTCCCACATGGAACATGCCTAAACACACTTGCATGACATACCAGAAGCCCGTTTTGATGCATGGTTTCCATTCTATTCCCCGAGTAGGGATTCAACATGTGTCCCTGAAAGCCTGTAGGAGGTGGGATTCAATGTGCGATAAAATGATGGTCGTTGCTTGGATCGAAAAACCGTCAACTCTGTTGGATGTAGGAAAACAACATAGTGCTAGGGGTGTCCCTCTACTCTAGGTACATGGACAAGGGATCATTTTTTCAATCAATTTTGGGAACTAAGATTTTGCACAGTAAGTGAATGTCCAATTTTTGCACATAGGGGTTAGCTTTGCAAATTCCTCGACCGTGAACGTGTGGCTAGCATTCCCACATGGAACCTGCCTAAAGACACTTGCATGACCCACCGGAAGCCCGTTTTGATGCACGGTTTCCATTCTATGGTATGGGTAGAGATTCGACAGGTGTCCCTGAAAGCCTGTAGGAGGTGGGATTCAATGTGCGATAGAATGATGGTCGTTGCTCGGATCGATGAAACGTCGGCTCCGTTGGATTCAGGACATCAGGATAGTGCTAAGGTGGCCCTTTAATCTGGTTCCATGGATAAGGGATCATTTTTTTTGTCAATTTTGGAAACTAGAGTTTTGCTCAGTAAGGGAATGTCAAATTTTTGCATATGGGGGTCAACTTCGCATATTGCTCGACCGTGAATGTGTGGCTAGCGTTCCCACATGGAACATGCCTAAACACGCTTCCATGACTTACCAGAAGCCCGTTTTGAAGCATGGTTTTCATTCTATTCCCTGAGTAGGGATTCAACATGTGTCCCTGAAAGCCTGTAGGAGGTGGGATTCAACATGCGATAAAATGATGGTCGTTGCTCGGATCGACAAGCCGTCGACTCAGTTGGATTGAGGACATCAGGATAGTGCTAGGCGTGGCCCTCTACTCCGGGTCCATTGACAAGGGATCATTTTTTCGGTCAATTTTGGGAACTAGGGTTTTACTAAGTAAGTGAATGTCCAATTCTTGCACATAGGGGTCAGCTTTGCAAATTCCTTGACCATGAACGTGTGGCTAGTGTTCCCACATGGAACATGCCTAAACACGCTTGCATGACCCACTGGAATCCCATTTTGATGCACAGTTTCCATTCTATGCCCCAGGTAGGGATTCAAAAGGTGTCCTTGAAATCCTGTAGGAGGTGGGATTCAACGTGCGATAGAATAATGGTCATTGTTCGGATCGAAAAGTTGTCAACTCCGTTGGATTTAGGACATCGGGATAGTGCTAGGGTGGCCCTCTACTCTGGGTCCATGGACAAGGGATCATTTTTTGGTCAATTTTGGAAACTAGGGTTTTGCTCAGTTAGTGAATGTGAAATTTTTGCACATAGAGGTTAGCTTGAAGGTGATTGTAGATCTTCTTCTCTTGAAAAAATACTTGTTGCAAACTATTATTCCATGTGTAGCTGTTGAGAATTCTGTTACCTATTCTGAGGTGTTGAACTTGACTTATTTCCCATCATTGTCAAGCAAGAAATACTTTTTTTTTTTTTTGTTTTAATCAAGGCGAAAGGAGTTGTCAATCTCTATGTGGAGGTGAATTGGTCTTACAATCTTGAATATCATTCGTGAGACTGGAAATTTGAAAGAAGTTTTTTTCCCATATTAATTTAGCTTGGTCATCCAAGAGATGTGAGCATTTGTACAATGAAATGCAGGAGGAGATTCAACCATTACGTCAGTAACCATGTAATGGAACATGTTTATGTTTATAAACAAGTGGCCAACCTATTACACCATTATTACAAAATATATATATCTTCACACTATGAATGTTTCGAATAATACTCCATAAAGATAAATTTATAAAACAAGATTCAAAATAGTACTTCTCTAATCAATTTAAACTATAATAAAATTACACATAATTTTCGTCTCTTCCAAATTTGTTCCTCAAGGCCATTCATCAAATGCCATGTACATTAACAAAATGATAAAATAATGTGCAGGATATAGTCATAACCATTATTTTGAATCAACCTTGTAATACTCGGATACATTTAGGTTTGATGTGAATCCCATGTATTCGTTAGAGGAAAGACATCATGCCAAAAACTAATTTTTTATTTATGTAGACCACACAGGTGCATCACTTAGGTGTGTCAACTCCGTGCATCCTTTAAAAGTTTGTTAGGTTGTTTTGTGGGTAATGTGCTTTTGTATTCCACTTAGTTGAATTAGTTGCTTAGATGTGTTGGGTGCTTATGTGTATTAGGTATGTTCCATCTTTGTGAACACAATTTAACATTGTTAATATAACATTGTATATGCAATTGGATTGTGGTAAAAAACAATTGAAATGTACATTTTTGTCATTACGTAATATTGTAATGGTGCATTGTTCTCAAATTTATAATTGATATCTCCATGCAATCTCTATAAAAAATTGGGAACATTACACATAGAAACATTCTTGGCCACACGTGTATAATCACACTTAAAAGATTGAACCATGAAGATCTCAAGAGCCTTGATATGAAATATTTTTTATATCATGAAAGTGATAATACAAAAATAGAAGGTCCATCTATGGCCTCTCAATGTACATGTATAAAAAACATATTTGATGTACATGTGCAAACAAAAGTACATCTGTCCTGGACCACACCCCTATACTCTAACTACGAATTGTACATAAAAATACATATTTGTCCTAGACTAACACATAAAAACTCTAACTTTCTGTTGTTTTTCTTGGACCCTGATGCTTGTTTCCTCTTTCGATGACCACTGTGCATCTCTCGCGACTGCAAATCAATGACAATATTTCTTGATCAAGTAATTGAACTAGTATTGTCCAGCAATAACAAAGTTTGAAAATTTAAAATATGACTCAATTGTACATAAATCAAAGACTTACTACATCCGTCGGGGGTATAGGTGCCTCTGGTGTCCTCCTCCTTTCAGAGAGTCTCTCTGCAATGCTTCTCTGCGAATAAAAAAAAATATGTTAATTATCTCAAGAATTATCAACATGTACATGAATGAGAAAGTACTAATCAATTATGTAAAAAATGAACATCTCACCGAAAAAACCATTTCTAGGGGAAGAGGTTGGGACTCTTCAGTAGAAATAGGATCCGTAGATTGAACATCAACCTCAGTTGCGTGCACTAATGGACCAGCGTGTGGCTACATTCATCAAATGATAAAATAGTTAGACATCGTGCATGTCCATAAACAATACAAATGAACTGTACAATTACAAATATTCAAGTAGAAATACCTTAGTGTGACTTATCCCTATTGTAGATGCAGCATTGACCGCAACATCAACAACCCCACTAAGGTCTGGCACGGATGACTCTACATCCTGATGTTGTAAACATGCGAAAATAACATTAAGAAAAACTAGTTGTGAAGTGAATTCAAAGCTAATCAGCAACTGTCATTGGAAGTGTGTACATTACCGTGGGATGAGTAGGTTGATCCTCATTTACACCCGCTCTTTTCAAGGAAGAGGGTCATCTGATGTAAACCCCCTTATCTATGTTTGGACTATGTGGAGGTCCAAACCAAAGAGGCAGTGCATGGATTTGCGATGATGTCTGCAGTCATAAAGTGTTGCCATAGTTAGACATGGAGTTGAATGGATGAAATAATATGTACTGAAAAACTAACATGTTCTAATATACTTACTCTTGTCTGGGACATATCTCCCCCATGGGAGTTACCGGTTCCATCAATTTCTTACCCCTCTTCAGATGTTGATAACGCCTGCAAGTTTAAAAATTATAAATATTAGCAATCATAAAGGAGTGTATAGTAAGAAATTGAAATAATTCGAACAAAATTCAATCATTAACCATGTACTTACATTCTTCAAGTAATCGCAAATTCCACCTTGGAGTCTTTCGCTGAGATCAATGTCTTCAGCATCACATTCTAAGTGGGGTTCCTGCAACTTCAAAAATAGTAAATATTAGACAATTTGACAAATTAATCAAGACTAACACATGCATTAACAAAATGACAAATGTTTAAATATTACCTCAATGGTGGTTGTTTGGGACTCGGGTACAACTACACCGGGTGCAGTACCACCCTTCTGAGAGGCATCAATCTCCTGCAAGAGTAAATATTGCACATATTACGAATCTTTTAATATGTTACATACAGTACGAAAAAATTTAAAATTGAACAATAATAGAGTTTTAATAATGTCCTTACCTAACCACCAGTCATCGTAGAGGTACCATGTCTTGGTCTAGGACCAAAATAGGGTTGACCACACGATGTGCAGACATGTGGCTCGCTCTGAGGCACATGGGATGTCGGTCTATCCCCATCTGTAGATGTTCATGTACCACCAGAAGCTGGTGGTTGTACCCCAGCAGAGGAAGAGGGCGATGTCTGGTCAATAGTGGTCATGTGTCGAGAGACCATCTCAGCTAGAGTAAAAAATGCCTCCTGTGTTTGGGCAACCATGTCATGTGTAGGAGGGATGTCTACCATCGGTAGCTAGGAACAAGGTGTAGGTATCTGTGGATTGGCATTTCTATGCCTAGCATTGGGTCGGTGTTGGAGCATCCCCCTACCAACTCCCTAGAAGCCCAACATGTCAAAATAGTTGACATGTTTCCCCATCACAAACTCTGCATACAACTTTCGGAGGAAGTACAACGATACTTCCTTACTGTTGTGCGAGGGAATGTCAAATACCATGTACCACCTATCCATCCAATGGTCTCTAATGGGTTGAAAGGTGCACCACTCAATAGAAATATGTGGCCTGGTGATCTCCGGAATGTCATCCGTCACAGGTAGTCTAAGCAAGCTATAGATGTGTTCTTTTGTTATTTTCAGCGTCTTTACCTCGTTGTAGCTCAACACATCAGCGTATTGTTGTCTTTTTCTCTCCCTGTACGATGAGATGCTATACAAAGCATCTTTTGATCTTGCGATCGTATCAACAATAGTCAACAATGAATCTAACAAGGAGTGGCGGAGCTCATCTCCACCCCTCTAAGCGGAACCAATCTCTCTCAGCTGGCCAATAACCCTCAATATCTCAGCGTTGTTATCCATAGTAGCCACTGCAATCATAAATACAAATAAAATATCATTAGAAATATAAACACATGATATAATGACATCTCTAATCACTGAAAACTGTATTATTAATGTATGACAAATAACAACATAAACTAAATCTATTAAATGTAAATTTAAAAATTGATCTTGAATTTTACAGTAAAGAATAAACATTTAACATTTTTTCATTTTAAATTTATGTCATAAATTCAAGTATTAATTCCAATTTCCATATGCATGTGTACATAAAATGTCTTATGTGCATATGTTGATTGCGAAGCTCCTTTAGCTTATTTTAAGGCTTGGATTATGAAGTTTCATCGAAATTGTGAGGTGTTGACTAATGCTCTTGCAGAACCAGCTCCCAAATTGCAGGTAGAAGTAATGACTAGACCCTAGAATAGGCAGCATAATGTACTATTAATGAATAAAATCCCAGTATATGCAACGGTTTTGTTAGATATGTAATTATTTGTTGTAGCGTGATGTTTTTGAGACTCCAAAGTCTATTTAGCATATCTTTGTTTATATGTAATTTGGCCCATGTATGGATTCCACTTGATGTTATTTAAGTTATATGCATTCTTTCTATATACCCATGAGAGACTTTAAATGCACAATTGTGTATAGTGGATTTTATGGTTGCAAGGTTTCCACTGGATTATATCATATATGATAGTATGTGATTGGCATGTTCAATCAAACACATCAACCTACCTATGTATCTTCATGTTCGCAGAGCCTATTGTTGAACTCTGTCGTCTTGACCTTAACCAAAAAGTACCCTTCAGTCAAGAGGAAATATTTGTTAAAAGCATGGGAAGCTTCTAGACCTTATTTTAACACTTAGATTAGGAAGTTTCATCAAAACTATAAGGTCTTTATTGTTGTTCTTGGACGACCAACTTCGATATTTTGGATAGAGACAAGGGATTTACCATGTTTGTTAATGTATTTTAGGGAGTATATGAATTCTACTTGATTTTTTTTTAGTTGTATGCAAGCTTGCAATATAATTGACAAACTTTGCACATTTGTTAATGTTGGTTTGGATTCACAATGATGCTTGCGAATATACATATATGCAAATAGTGAAGTTCGTTTGTTTTTTATGAGTTAATTGGGGTTTTGGTTTACATTGGGCGTGTAAATTACTTATTCAAACTTGCAATGTGCTTGACAAACTTTGCATATTTGTGAATTTTGGTATGGATTCACAACGATGCTTGTGAATATGCATATGGAAATAGTGAAATTGATTTGTTTTTTATGAGTTAATTGTGGTTTTGGTTTCCATTGGGCATGTGAATTTTGGGTATGAATTTTGGTAAATAATCAAAATTATTTGATTTTTATGATTAAATTGGGGTTTTGGTTTCCATTGGCCATAAATTAATTTATTTTGGTTTAATTTTTCAAATTTGGGGAAACAAATTAATGAATTTAGGAGAAAAATAATGAGAAGAAATGAGGAAAATACCTCACAAAGAGGAGGTTGATCCAAAGGTGGAAGTGGATGGCTTTGGCACACCCAAATCACGTTCTCCCACTCGCGTTTTGCTCCGTCCAACTCCAACAACGCTGCAATGTGGCGAAAATGACGGGCTCATCCCGTTTTAAATAAAAAAACAGGTTTTCCAAAATGGAGACGCTATTTTGTTCACTAAAACGGAGGCACGATTTGCTTTACTATTCTACTTGTCATACCTGTTGGCAGCCTTGAGACTAGGCTTGGCAGGTTCGGGGTTGCTTGGGATGTTTTATTTTCTATGAATCAAGAGTGATTGACTTCACTCCACCATTGCATCTAAAAGGTTTATCAACTTTGTGCACTCACCCATATGTAAACATCTCAAAAATAAATAGAAAAAAAAGTGCCTAGAATAATTTATAAGTTTATCATAGTACCTTCAAGTATATATCAATGGCCCTGTATAATTCATCATGAACTTGGCATGGGCGTGGAAAATCAGGAATAATCTCTGCAATACCTACAAATTTAGCGATAGATAGATTTGAATCTCAACCAATTTCTCCCCAGTATCATACGAGTTTTGCATTGTAGCTTGCAGAAGATGCTCTCTTTTCCTCAAAATTAACATATCCAAGTGACCTTGTTCTACGCTTCATGTTTGTATTATTTGGCCGGAGAAGATTAGTGGGAGGACTTGTGCTTTGTCTCATCAAATGCTCTTAAGTATATTTTTTTCAGAGTAGCAAGCTAATGATAATTTCCAAAATATATTGGTGTTTTTCTACAATCTCTACATAATCAGTGGAATGACTGTGCGAAGTTAACATGGCAGTCTTTTGAATTCCGCTCTTTAGACATGGTTGAGAAAGACATCAAACCTGGTTTTGGTTTTGCAGAAGATGTTCTATTTTCCTCAAAATAAACATATTCAGCTTACCTTCTACGCTTCATGTTTGTTTGTATTCTTTGACCGGAGAGGGCTGGTGAGAGGATTAGGCTTAGTGCTCTGTCTCATGAAATGCTAATTGCACTCAAAATGTGACAAACTCGACTCGAACATATTTGCTACAACTAGAACTGAGCATGTGATACTTGGATGGTAACACTACCAGTCCCAACCTCACGCTCACGCTCACGCATGGATGTTTCTAATTGCGACCACCCCTACCATCCTGGAGCGTGCGTGTTTCCATACTTAACAACTCTTTATATGGTCGTAATGAAAACCATAACCACCCAGGGGACCTTGTAGAGATAGATATCGAGAGATGAGACTCGTGAGCAGGGAAACCAAAGGAAATCAATATCAAACCTAATTTGATGGTTGTGCTTCCTGAATGGAAACTCGTGTGGAATCCTCACGCATCCAAAAAAGAAAGAAACAACAATAACCAAGATGAAAAAGAAAAAAAAAAACACTTGGGTTGTTGCCACACTGCAATTATTCTTTAACTGTTTAATTCGTAGAGATGAAATATGGCGGCATCGTGCTATTGTTTAATTTGTGTTGTCTAGTTTATTTCCATCCCCTTAGTGTGGTCTTTGTAGAAAATTTCATTATGCTTTTGGATACTTAGAATGAGCTAATGAAGAAAGGCTTACCATTTGAGATTATGTTTTTCTCAAGTGATAGAGAGGAACAAGCCTTTAAAGAATATTATGTCATCATGTTATGCTTGACCTTTTCATTCGAAGACAATACAAAAAAGAAGTACTTTGTTTGTTAATCGTATCATATCTTTCAAAAAATAAATACTTTGCTTGTTAATGGTTATTTTTAGACAAAAACGGTTATATTTATAAGAGGTTTAACTAGAAAAACACAGAGCCAAAATTAACACAGACGCCCTTGTGGAAGCGGCAAATATAGTTCAGATAAGCAAGTCTTCCTATAGTTCAGATGGTGCCAATCTACTTACAGCTTACAATTTAGAGAGTTCTATTCATAAACAGTAAACATAGATACTTCTAGCTAAACACAGAAACAACAACGAGACATCGAAAATCAAAGTTTGAGTCTAAACAATCGAAATTCATTTGGCTTTCTTACCATGGCGAGAAGAGGAACTTGGGAAATTCGCCACTTCTAGCTTTGCCACCTTCAACTCCAGCTTCTCGAACTTAATCTCCAAATTAGCCAGCATCCCTGTTAAAACATTCTCAGTGCGTGCAATTGAGCGGCCACATTCTTTCTTCAAGTGGGCCATGTCCCTGTAAACTTTATCTAGCCAACGACCACCCTTAGAATCAAGCCTGCCAAGAACCCTGTTAATTCATCTAATCTTCTTCATCTCCTTAATGTTTGTTTCGATGAATTGAGCAGGCGGGGAGGAACTAGTGGATTCAATGAAAGCTTCCATATTGCAAATGTCAGTCTGAACCTGAGCACAAACCTTCACTACTCCAGACGAACCAACAAATTCCTCGCAAAACCAGACGAACTAGAGCACAATTTCCTTGCTGGAGCAGTCGACCCAAATAAAAAAATGACGATCATTTCCCATGTCCTGTCTAATAAACAAGCCACCAAAGACGTCTCACTTATCCATAATTGTCTGTGTATTCATGCTTGGGTTCGCATCAGATGGAAGGGATGTAAAACCATCAGCACGATGAATGCAAATGCTCGGACGTACAGGAATTAAAACTCCCAGTCCTTGAACACGCGCCACCACGGATGTTGCCGTCATGCCACATGATGAAGCATGCGACACATGGGCCTTCATTGAGATTTCCATGAGGAGGAGTGATAGTGCCTTAAGCCCCTTGGGCCAGGCCAGGGTCCTATGGGGGTTGGAAGAAGGAGCTAACCCTATTACACTTTAAAATCCTGTAACAAAGAGTTGATCCTATGTTTGCAGCTCGGTCTACTTTATTGTTGAACTTCCTTAGACTATGAAAAAAATCAATTTTGTGAAAGGAAGAGACCAAATCTTGGATTTTCCTAATCATCTGGCAGATATGCATCTGGGACGGAAGAGTGTTTTCAGCAAAGGCTTGAATTACTACTCGCAAGTCCCCTAACACGATAATTTCATTAATTCCCGAGTTCTGACAATATGAAGTCCCTTCCATAGAGCTAATGCTTCCGCTATGTTATTAGTTTCCCTTCCAAGTCCCCAAGAAAAATTGAATTTCGTTTCTCCATCCGGGGTGATGAAAACCCCACCCCCTGCATCCCCGACTTTTCTTGTTAATGTTATAGATTAAATGTGTATTTAATATTTTTCCTCGCCTTGAGGTTCATAGTTGTTGTGAGAATGAAGACTAAATCCATTTACCATGTTTGGGTGTGCACCAAAAAAGAGCGATCATTCAAAATATTATGATATTTTGGATGTATCAAAAATGCCATACCTAACAAGTTGAGGAAAGCCAAAAGAAAAGATTCCATAAAAAATCACCCTCACAAGGGTGGGGATGCAAAAGAATGTAATTTATGGTTTTTTTGTTTTTGTTTTTGTTTTTTTTGTTTTAATTTGGTATGAAAAAAGGGAGATCTATGCTCAATATGGAGAGGATGCACTGAAATGGGAAATAGGAGGTGGTGGTGCTTCCCATAATCCATTTTTGACATATTTGAATAATTTTTGGGGTTCTGTTCATGAATCTATTTTTGGAGGTAAGGGTTTTCTCTTTTCAACTTTAAGTGATTTACTTAGATTCTTAAGATTGCCTCTATGAAATTGGATCTTCCTTTTTAGCTATGTTGGTTAATTCCAAGTGGCACCTCAAGACACAGAAGACAAAAGCAATGTGAAGATTGTTCTACTTCCTCTTAATGTTTCCCTAGAGGACCTGTACAATGAAGCATCCCAAAGTTATCACTATCAAGATATGTTATATGTTTACTTAGACTCCACAGGTTTTACATAGGGAGGTTGACCTTGTTGGGTTTGAGTCATTTTTTGTGTTGTTGGCATTGCATTTAGTTTCCATAATCATTTGATAGGCCTTTAGGGTAGTTGAATTTGGGTAACTAAATATTCCAGGTAATTTAATTTGTGAGAACACATTTACTGTTGTATTTTTCCTCATATTAAATTTTCTAAATGCAATTGTACATGAAAGGCTCTAAATCCGGTGCTTCTGGTCGATGTATGGGATGCCAAGTTTCTTGTATGAAGGTTTGTATTAGGAAACTTGGTCTTGGGATGATACAACAAATGCAACACATTTTCCCTACTTGTAGAGAATCGCGTTTTTATTTGACTAGTTTATTTTTTTCATGCTCTGCCTAAATACTTGCTACATGGAGTTTTGGTTTTTTTAATTTCTTGATTATGTTTTCTCTGTTTGGAGTGTTGTTTCAATTTTTGTTTGAATTATATAATACACTAAATGTACAACAATTATTTAAATAAAAATATAATCTTGGTCGTATGATGCCAATTTCAATGGAGGAATAGTGATTTAAAGTATAAGCTCAACCATGTGATGTGTATTTCAAAGGTGGAATAATAATTAAAATAGCATTATTTGGAAACAATTAATTATGTAGGAAAGACAATGATTGACAAATATAAGTATGATCAGTGTAAAGGGGACAAATTTTTTCAAGATAAGAAAATACTAGAGTTCCACGTGGAAAGTGGAATGCAACATAGCCAAACGATAGTGTTTCAAGGTGAAGTTGATGAAGCCGTAGGTTTTAGCATTGTATTCATTAATAAATATTTGCAGACTTGTAGAGTCCATCCAAAGTTGTGTCTAAATGTAGAATGAAACAAGCATGCATTATCTTCCTTTATATATTGTCAAAAAGCATATGTTAATTCATAGCAAGCATTCTTGTTTTTCAGCTAGAGAATATAACTGGTGACATTGCTTGTGACATTTATAGCCCACTTGAAGTTCAAACTAAATGGTGATGATCTCTATGTAGAGAACACACTTAATTTGATAGAGGTTCTATGTGGATTCCAATCTCTCTTAACTCACCTTGATGGAAAGTTTTACCAAGTCCACATGAGCCATCATGGTTGCAATATTTGTTCTCCATATGAACTAGAGGTTTATCCCACTCTATCTTTACATGTGGGCTTGAGTTATAGCTTCCCTTTCCTTAATTACTGGTACATTAGGTTAGATTTGAACAAAGATTGTGGTTCCCATATTTCTTCACCAGGGAGTTGCACAGTTCAAGTCTTGTATCTTTATATTTATCTCTATTTCTTTCTCTACCTAGTTCTTCATGCATTTACTTCACTATGGGTCTCCTTTCTCTCTGCAGGTATAATTTTAGTACACAAATTATTGTTCATAACTTCAGTGGGAAATTTGAGGCCATTCTATTTTTATACCAAGACCATCTACTAGGACAGTGGAAACTAATGAATCGATTTTCACAATTGAATTTAAAGTGCATTTCCTTTTAATCAAATTAACTTTCAACAGTATTGATTTTCAAAATTGAATTTTATGTCCATTTCCTTCCACTAATAAAATTAAATTTATATTGCTTATTACATGAATAACCTAGTCAAAATGTTTACTATTTTAAGGAAATGTAGTGTGATTCATTGTGTCATTGTTCCTTTCCATTCAATTTTTAATTAAATTTTGAGGGTATGACATTTTGAAAAATTCTGATATGATTAGACTTTGTGGTAGGACCCAACGATGAACACATATGTTATAATGTTTCTTAGTAAGTGCATATGTTAAAATATGCCAATATTAGAACAAAACAACAATATTAATTACTCTAGTCCCAAATACATGTGCTTACGACCAAATATAATAAGTCATTTAAATATATGTCCTCATTTGGATTGAGTCATGATTTCAAAGACACTCTTAACAGATCTTTTATTTTCCTCCTTGACAGAATGAATCCAAAAGAAAACACCCAAAAAGTGAAGAAGCTAAAAAGGAAAAGGGTGATTCAAAGTTCGATGTTGAACAAGGATTCCACATTAGGAAGCTTGAAAGGAATTCAAAACAATCTGAACACAGTGCCAAACCTTCCAGAGCCACCCAAATACTACGTCCATGTGAGAGTAAGGAGTTATAGTAGGTGTGGAAGGACTGAATGAAATATGGTTTATACTTATCTTCATGAGACAATTACCTACATCATGATGCCATTGTATCACACCTCAATTGGGTATGTATATTCTTAGGCTTTCATAGTTTTGTCGAATTGAGAATATCCAATTCTTTTGTCGAATTCAGATAACTATATGATAAGAGATGAGTTAACCGAGTCAAGGGTAGAATGGATATTACAAAACTTAGCATACCTAGAGTGCATCGCCCCAATAGTCAAACATATTGAAATCCTTTCAAATACCAAGCAATGATACCTTAATCAATAATTCTATACCTTATTTTTTAACAAAATAGTTTGTATGCTAAACAAAATGCCTCGAGTATGCTGGTAAACACCAATTACCCAACTATGAGTGCATAGCTTTAAAGTTTAAAGTTTAAATCCATAATTTTGTAACTATAACTTATCTATTAGTTTAAAGTTTAAACTACTAGATAAATTATAGGTACAAAATTATGGCTTTTCACCCAGGATACATAACACTTTTCTATCCATCAATACAACTTAGATTTTGTAACACTAAACTTTGGATCCCATTATTTTCATTATGTGTTGGAAAGTATGAGTTGCTCTTATTAGTGTTCTACCCCACTCCTAAGGCTCAAAACCCAGCAAGTCCTCGTTCTTTACAAGTTCACGTGGGAGAAGAGTTATTCTATTCAATATAAGTGTAACTCTACCATTTCCATATTCTTTATTGCATTCTTATTTTAGCCACATTGCTTGCATTCTTCATTGTAGCCACATTGCTTGTTATTATTATGGTTTCAACTTCTATCACCTCCATGACCCGGGATTCTTGGTTATCAACTCCATTATATTTACGCAAGAATTTCTCTCTACTATATCAATCATTTCATTTAGTATCTCTCTTATATCTCTTACATTCTCCCAAAATTAATACTATAGAACAAGGTTGCATGATTTTCTATGAAATGCACAACATGGGAAACCCTCTGAGCACTTCCCTTCATTTCGAGGATGGTACCCAAGGGAAACCATTCAGTCACATTTTTGGAAACTGATGCTAGTGGGGACATTGAGTGAGGTTAACATATTCACATAAGTAACCAACAACAAGACTTGACCCTACGCCCTCCTACTTACAATTCACAGCTCTTAACCACTCAAGCTAACTCAAGTTTGGTCTAGACAAGGTTTGCATTTTCTTCCATTGTTTTTCATATTTTCCATGGAATCGAGGATATTTTTCCCATAATAATATGTTTGCTCAAGGTTTGATTTATTTCTTGTGAATTCGCTTACTCACTGTGTTTGTTTAGTCTAGACTCATTTCTTGATTGGGGATTCCCCATAATTTTATCTATTGATAACTTTCTTTCATTCTCGATAACCTGTGACATAGATATGTTTTGTTGGATGAGAACATAGTTATTTCTCACTGATGTCCATGTAAGTGAACTAGAATGCTATTTCCCTCCAATTTCAATATTATTTCTTATAGAGAACAGTATTTTGAAATCACTACATTGTTCCACCATTCTCTTTCACGTGTCATAATTTCCATTTGTATCTTTCACCCTGTTATAATTTGTCATTATTATCTTAGCATTTATTTCTAGACTCTGGACCCTTAGATATCCCAACCCAACCTTTTGTTATGGGAGGATGACAATCTCCTAAGATACTAGACTGAAAATCCCCCCTCTTGTTACAAGGGATTCCCAGATAAATTTAGGTCGTGATTTTTTATGCTTTCTAGATCCACCACAATAAAGTAGAGGTATCCGGGTAGGGTAAATATATATTTTAGAAGGTTTAGTTTTGAATGTAAATCCATACTCTTAGGTATCCATCCTATTACTTATAATTACAGTGTGGGTTGACATTCTTGCATCCTTAAAGGACAATAAGAATGCCCCTAGGTTAAATGGAACCCTTCCATCAAAATCTCTCACATCTCTCCTAGTTAAAGTGTTTTTTTGTGTGAATGGTAAGTGTAGAAATATTAGTTCCAATGCTACGAGAAAAGATGCTAAGAAGCACAGGAAATAGATCTTTCTACTAAGAATTCTCACAAGCATACACAGGAAAACTAGAGAGAAGAAAAGAGACTGAATCACATGAATGAAGAGATGAATATTGGTGTGTATCCTTCCATTGAATAATGATGAATAATAGTGTACATAAATAGTACATACCTCATAGAAAAATCGAGTTGTATAGAGACAACTCATAAAGCTCAAAAATGATGACTTACCAAAATATAGCAAACCCCCATAGGTGGCTAAAGCACTTCCCAAATCTGTCAAGGACCTCATGAATTAGCAAAAGCATGAGTGAGTTGTCAAGGGAGATGGGAAAACATGCTAATGCTGGAAAATGGAGATAAAGTCATGAAGGATAGGTTGGCAACAAAAAAACCCAGTTTCCTAGTTAACTAGCTTTACCTTATCCACAGAAAAGCAGGATAAAGGAAAATAAAGAAGAATCTATTGTAAAGTGTTGTTTACTAATTCTGGATGTTCATAAAGTGGTCAAGATCAACCTAGAATTAGAAATAAATCAATCATAGGGTATAGATGGCATGTGTTAACTTTAAGGTGCAAGTGGATGCCAACTAATTAAGCTAGTGGGTAAATAATTAATCAAATAATGATTAATTATCTTATTCTAAGTATTGAGTGGATTTAATATATTCCAACACCCCCCTATAAGTCTGAATTTATGATAATATGTCAAAAAATATAGATGCATATGGATGCATATAGGGCCCAACAACAAGGCTATGGTCACCCTTAACAATTATTCATGTCCAAAAAGCTGAGGAAAGAGGGAAAACCACATGGGGAAAATCCTCCCTCAAGAAATGAAAAGGCACAAAATTTGAAATAATATGTCTTCAACATGTATTTAACTTCACTTGAATGAGATGAATGAACTGCTTCTGGTGAAATGATTTGATGAAGAAATCATGAACTCCATGATCATCCGCTAGAGTATTGAACCTACAAGAAGGAAGGGGAGAGACTCCTTATATCTCATCAACTGATGAAGTAAAAGCATTCAAAGCATTATATGAATGCTTCTTTTTGCTATCAAACTATGATCTGAAAACATAATCTGAAATGGAAAAGAGACCTGGGCATACTCCTTCCCAACGAGTACAAAAATTAAGACAATTTATTACACACTCAATTCCCTGAATAGCTACAAAATTGTGATGTGAATCACATGCCAATCTTCCAATATGATATAACACCTTTCCAGATCTGATATGAGGGTGATAAAACTCTGATATATCAGAAACATTAGTATATGGAACAGCAAAGACAAAGGCTTCAGTGACTCCATGAGGATATAGGGCTAGACAAGGAAAACTATGAGTAACTGGGGAAAACTGATAGGTGTAAAAATCTGAATGATGGATGGACATGAGATCGTAACCATAAGTGTTTAGAACAGATCCAAACATGTTTAATATCAGTCCAAATATGACTAAGGTCATGGATAACCAACCATTGAAAGAAAGGAAAGACTTCAAACCATGTAAGATAATTATCAATGCATAAGAGACCAATGATGAATCAACTAGTGAACTTGGGATTTGTATAGTCTTAGTATTATTCAGAGGTATGGTAGATGGTATGATTTGTGTATCAACCTACAAATATGCTTCTAAATCGGAATCCAAAGGATCACATATAAGCATATCAGTAGACTCATGGGAATACACTGGTAATGATTCCTCTGTATGAAAGGAGGAAAGAAGGAGATGCTCAAAATATTCAAGGAATCTTTGAGTATTGATGCCAAGAACAAAGGAGGAGGTGTAGAAGCACATGATATCAAGTATGGTAAGTGGCATGACACTAATAGGACTTGATTTGGCTAAGCAAACATCCAGGAAGATACTAAGTTGTGCATCATCAATGAGAGAGGTATGCACAAAGTGTGGAGGATCTGGCACATAGATCTCAGAATCTAATATAGGAGATTTAGAGAACAATGAATGGGTGAATGGGTCATAATCAATATCAATTGTATCTCCATATGTTACTTATTTTTCGTCATTAGTATCACAAGAAGAAGAATCACCTTCAAGAGACACAGAAAAAGATGGTTCTTCAATATTTGCTTCTTGATTGAAGGAGGAAGCATTCAAATCAAAGAGGGTAGCAGCAACATGAACTGTATGAGAAAATTCTTCATCATGATCAACTTCATCATAGAATGTATAGGCCAAGAAATCTTGAGAGAAATAACACGAGGAGATGTTGGGTTTGCTCCATCCTTCATCTTCTATTTCCTGCACACCAAAAGATTTGTCCAAATTGTTCCAAAGCTCAAATGGATATTTAGAAGAATCCATGAGATGATGTATATTTGGAGACATTCCCAAACACATAATTCCATAGGCTCTATCACAATTATTCAGCCAATCAATCTTCTCTTCATAAGACTTGGGTTCACTCAATGCGCCAATGGAGACATCAAATAGACACTGCCTCTTCAATTATGCGCTCATCTTGGGCTTCCAATCATCATTGTTGAAAGGAGATAGTAGAGGAAATTTTGAATCCATATTGAAGTTGTTGATATGCTCTAGGAGATACTCTCTACAACCTGCAAAACAAAACTTGGAGAAAATCTTGTAAGCTAGACAAGCTCTTCTTCAGAGAGGGGTAGGAGAATGGATGCACTCCTCAACTCTGTAGAACTTGATCAACCTTGCTGCTCTAATACCATGTAGAAATATTAGCTCCAATTCTATGAGCAAAGATTCTAAGAAGAAGCACAGGAAATAGATCTTTCTACTAAGAATTCTCACAAGCATACATAGGAAAACTAGAGAGAAGAAAAGAGACTGAATCACATGAATGAAGAGATGAATATTGGTTTGTATCCTTCCATTGAATAATGATGAATAATAGTGTACATAAATAGTACATCCCTCATAGGAAAATCGAGTTGTATAGAGACAACTCATAAAGCTCAAAAAGGCTGACTTACATAGCAAACCCCCATAGGTGGCTAAAGCACTTCCCAAATCTGTCAAGGACCTCACGAATTAGCAAAAACATGAGTGAGTTATCAAGGGAGATGGGAAAACATGCTAATGCTGGAAAATGGAGAGAAAGTCATGAAAGATGGGTTGGCAACAAAAGAACCCAGTTTCCTAGTTAACTAGCTTTACCTTATCCACATAAAAGCAGGATAAAGCAGAATAAAGCAGAATCTGTTGAAAAGCGTTGTTTACTAATTTTGGATGTCCATAAAGTGGTCAAGATCAACCCAAAATTAGAAATAAAGCATTCCTGGGGCATAGATGGCATGTGTTGACTTTAAGGTGCAAGTGGATACCAACTAATTAAGCTAGTGGGTAGATAATTAATCAAATAATGATTAATTATTTTATCTTAAGTATTGAGTGGGTTTAACATATTCCAACAATAAGAAAAAAATAATGGATTATTATGTAGATCACTTGCGTAAAGTTTATTACAATGGAAAGCTTGATAGATAGATAGATACACACATTTACTTAAAAATTCAATGATATTAGAAATATAAAGGATGAATAGCTCTAGCAAGAATTAAATCAATTTTGTTTTCCCATTTTTAACCATTTCACCCTCCAACAACAACATGTCGATGTATTATTGCACCTTTTTGGGCAACTACTGGTATTTTATAAGTTGTATTTTATACAACTATGACTCATAGTTCATGCAATCATGGAACATAGTAGTGAGTATTATAGTTGTGTCTTCTTGATCATGTGAGCTATGAGCTTACCAAAATTTGGAAACATGCATTTTTAATTCCAATTATGTGAAAATTGCATCTTTCTATGTATATGCAATTAGATTGATTGTGTTATGTCCTATAAACTTTACAATTTATAAGTTTCAATTATGGCTTTCATGATTCCAAATAAGTGGAAGTGTATCTACAGGTGATATTTAATGTTCATATATGCATTGTTTTTGTTTTTTGATACATTAAAAATAATATGTGTATTTCCCATATTGTTGAATATGTTTGACTACAAATATGTCAAAAACAACAAATCCATTGTATTATATACATAAATTGTATTTCATGTCGTCATTATAATTTGTGCAATAATGGATCATTGTAATATCTATTATAGTTTGTGCCTTGTTAGTCTAGTGAGTTATGACTTTATTGGAATATGAAAAAATATGATCTATCTTCAATTACGTGCAATTTGGGTTTTTATATGGTATGTAATATTCCTCTATGTAGCCTCGAGGGGTAGCCCGGTTGGTTAGATCTTTCGGGACCAAAACAAATAAGGTCGAGGTTGGGGGTTCAATTCTCTTTAGGTCCTTCGGGGTCAGGCACCCAGGTTGGTGTTGTGGATAGGCTCCGAAAATAGCCTAGCAAGGTGAGACCCCTTCGGATGCCCCCCCTTGGATTATTACCGTGGACGTAGAATCTCGATCATCGGGTGTGAACCACATGGAATATATATATTCCAACTATTTATCATAAATTGATTATGTTATGCCTATTTGAGAATATGAATTGAGTTCCAATAACAACGTTTATCATTCCAAATATGTCAAAAACGTGTATTTTTGTGTTATTTTCAACTATTTATCATAAATTGATTATGTTATGCCTAGTTGAGATTATGAATTGAGTTCCAATAACAACGCTTATCATTCCAAATATGTAAAAAACGTGTCTTTTTGTGTTATTTAATGTTCATATATGCATTTTTTCCTTGCATTGAAAATCATTGTTTGTATTTATTCATATTGTTTAGTACAAACAAATCAAGCATGCCAAATATCCCAAGTCCCATGTCTCAACGACTAAGAGTTAAATTGTGGTAACTAAGGTTTCAATTGTTGGCAAGAAAACACCACTAATAAAGTTAACCCTACCGATTGTAGACAACTATATATTCTTTTGTAGTTTTCTATAATTCAATGGTAGCTACTATAATGACCATACCAAATTATCATACATGAAATTATTAAATTTTGTGTAGCCAAGGTGCATGCACCATTCCTTCAATTCACATGTCAATGTCAAGTTCACAAATAGGTACACATATGCATTTGCACACCCATATCATGTTCATGGTTGGACGCTTGTGTCCCACATTAACGAGCGATGATGCACCCCTACTTCTTGCCCTACGCCCAAGCCACAAAAATTGAGGTGTGACCCTTATGAGAAGGGCATCCCTAGTTTCCAATAAGGGTATTGACATATAATTTTTGACAGATCTACCTATGTGTAGTGACCCCATAACAAATATTACAAAGGTCAAGTATCATAATAACAAGCATACATATATATTGGTTGTAACACACTGGGAGACCTTGTAATAAGTAATTACATGACCATCCTATGTGGTTATAGGGAAAAATGCCTATATGGTTTAACGCATATTACTGGTTTATTGTACACCTAGCATCCAAAATGGTATGATATTGAAAAAACAAAGAGACATTTTTAATTCATTGAGATATCATGAAGGGATTCATGACAACAATAAATAAGATTTATCGTCTAGACTAAAAATAAGCATTTTTAATTCAAACTCAATTTCCCCCTTATGTAAATAATGTGAATTTGGGACAACTAAATATTGATGTGATAGTTATCATGGCAAAGATCCATGGAATAGGTGGAAAATTCATGGTGCACATGCCTAAGAGATACAAACATTTTCTATATAATTACTTATAACACTCAATTTTGGCAATATTAATCAAATAACAATCACTAGACGCATTATGTTTCATGAGTAAATGCCATTGAGCATGTTTACTAGTTACCTAAAAAATTTAAACTCTTAAACTGAAATAAGTATTAAAGTTTTAATCCATTAAATCTAAAATTGGAAAATTCAATCATAAATGTCAAACTAAAATTATGATAGTGACAAGTTATTATTATAATTAATATTGGTTTAAAGTTTAATTATAACAGTTTCATTGTCATTGTTCTTAGGCATTTACTATTTACAAATTTATCTTCATGACAATACACCCTCCTCACACTCCTTGCACCAAAATTTCAAAACTAACACTCGTAACTACATTCATACCCACACAACTTGACTACTTAGAATTTAACCTTTTGAACCAACAATTGTTAAGAATGGTTTAATGTTCACATATGGAAACAACCTTCTCAGATTGTCTTGTTAATGTATTTGCTTATGCATTAATTATGGATAAGCCCATCATTTATTGCAATATTAGGTTATTATGTACGAATCATAAGGAATATATGCAAAGGTCGAACACCAAAGGACATTGCTTACACACAAAGATCAAAGATCAATACACCAATGTTTTAATGTGGTTAAAACCCTGAAGAGGGAAACAATCCATGGCCAAGCCAACACGACCACTTGAGGAAATATATTAATGTAAACAAAAATAATTTACAAGAGCTTTTATCAATAGCCGATCATAAACAAATGACCCTCCATGCTCTTTAAATAGAGATCATGGACCAATCGAGTGTTAAGCCAAGAATCAAGTGTCATTAAGATCGAGGAGAAGATGAACCATCGGATCACTTCATGTCTAGAACATAGCCATGATAGCCAAATTAGATAGTTACAAAAGTGCATAAAGTGTATTAGTTACATAAGTACATAAAGAAATACACTTTAACCTAAAGACACATTAGACCAAGTTGAACTTAACTAACTCCTATGTGTCAAAATATCCTAACACCCTCCCTTAAGAACAACTTGGGATAGGATCGAAGGTGACACAAAAATAGAAGGAAGGAGGCATTAGAGCCTATCCCCCCTTAATGACAACTTAATGTACTCCTAATTGTAATATCCCTTCCCAGATTGGCTTAACCTTTATCTAACAAATGATTTTATTTTTGAAATTTTACCACGCACTTGGAATATTGACAATGGTTGTTGTAGCTAATAATTATGATCTAAATGTCTTTCTTTGTGCTTAAATGATGAGTTTGGGTGAGGGACTTGGAACCACCACTTTCTAAAGATGCTACTGAAAATGTATTGTGGTACAATCTGGATTAGAGAACACAAACAAAGCATTGTTGTAGCTTACCACTAGTCAATCTGATTTATGTAGCATGTAAGAGAGAATTTTGGGCTTGACGTTTTAACAAACACTTAGCCTATTACTCCTATACTTGTTGATTATATTAATATAGTTTCATTCGGTGATAATTGGACACTTAAATGAGTCATTCCATTCTGATATAATCACACAAGTGATAACAACGATATTCATATCCTAAGAAGAGTCTACTGCATTAATATCTTTAGGTTCTTCAACAAACAGTAAATGTGCAATCAGATTTGCATCAACAATATAGGGGAATAAGGCCTGATTTATATAATGCCTCAAACCTGGTAATGTTCAGTAGAATAACAACTTTCTTTGAGATCTAAAAATGTTGGAAAATATGTTTTTTAAGGCATCCCTATAGGTTACAGTTTGTTGGAATATGGTAGCACCCTCTTATTTGATTTATGTGAAGTGAATAGTACCCTTCCAATCAACTCCAACATTAAATGATCGTGCCCAACAGTAAGAACAATAAGAGATATGCCCTCCAAAACCAATTGGAACACTGTTACACCGCTTTTCACACCTCAATTTGCTTGGGAACAGGGATGATTTTAAGGAACCATACTTATTTAAAAGTGTATAAATGTTGGCGAATATTACCAATTCTTAAAACGCCAACTATAAAATGATTGGCGATATTTTTCAAAAAATATTTTAATTTCCAAGGATTTTATATCGTTTATATAATAATTTGGCGATTTTTAGGGTGAAGAAATTTTACCCCATCAAAATTGGACGAAACAGGGCTTCAAAAAAAGGAAAATGGCGAATCTTTTTTGGGAGAAAAACATGGAAAAATAGCCCACTGGGCTAAAATTTGCCCCTAAAATTATCCCTGCTTGGGAAAAGAAATGGTCGCAATATGCTCAAAACATAAAAATATTTTTATGGTACGGTAGCACAGCACTATACCAGCCATACGGATCACTGTAGCAACCATATGGATCATTATACTAGAGGTAGAGGTACGGATCACTGTAGAAACCGTACATATTGTTGTAGTAGCTTCCAAAAACTAATCAAATAAGAACAAGTGTGAATTCTGGAATGAATCCACCCCAATAGGATGAATGGGTTTTCGTCCAAACAACTGATCTACCCAGGGGTTTTTGTCCTAGGGCACGTTGAACCTAAAGAATAAACTCTCCAAATTCTATGATAGAAAAATAGTAAAATCCAATCATGAGCTTTTTGGGATTTGATTTCTCTTATATAACTTATTTCTCCATTAAAATAATAAAAAGCATTTTTTCTGCTTTATAATTATTCACGTCACTTTAATAAAGTAAACTTAATAATATTTAAGTGACCCCCTCTTTTATTTATTGAATTTATAATATTATTTTATTTGAGTCGATTTTAAATAAATGGGACATTACAAGTCCTCCCTCGCGAAAGATTGCTTGTCCTCAAGCAATGCCAATACAACCCCACAATTAATCAAATTGAACCAACTGATGATCCTAGGGTCCCAAATCATCCTAGGAGATTTGTAGCACCCTATGCTCAAAGCACTTCCCTACGAGGTACCATCACAAGAGATCTTCAATCTGTCAATCCTGCAAATCCACTGCAGAGTTTGCTTGCCTTCAATCAATCCACGCCTGTATAGTAACCGTATGCCATCTATGCTTGTAACAACTATCATATGCACTTGTATTCCTACACAAATACCAATATCCCATATGATTCTGAAGAAGGAGTTTCTATCCTTATTCTACTTCATTACCAAATACACCATTGGAAAAACATTGTCACCATACAATGCATGACCCTGTGTCATACCAGTTATTTTCTCTCCCCTAATGGTGGGATCCATCACTTTGTCAAGCTTTGACGTATGATGAAAAGTCCCACATGGATCCCAATTCCAACTTGGGAATATTTCATCCCAAATATCCAAGGGCTCGTGTTGTACTATACCCCTCACTAGGAATTTCTTCCCAAGAGTCGCCCACTCAATAGGATACCAACTCTTAATCTCTCTCCAATCCAACCCCTGAAAAGGACCTTGTGCATAAGCATTATCACAAGGAATTGTCCCACCAATATAACTGATCCTTGGTAAAGGAAACCCATCTTTCTTCCAAGTAGATTTTTCCCATGCTCTCGAATCCTCCCAAAAATAAAGGGGATCAATCATGAGAGTCCCTATAACTCTCATCCACTCTAGAAGAGCACTAATCCCTGCATCAATCAACTCTGACCATACTACACTAATAGTCTCATTGCCTATTGAACTATATATCTCCTGCCAAAATGCATTGATGGTTGCACTGTCGTGATCAAGGTCATTATCCTCGATCAAACTACATGACCGAATGGCCTCCCTACGGAACCAAACTAACATCATCCTCGAAATGTCGATCCTACCATACAACTCTGATGAACCTGTGTTGATAGGTGTTGACACATCCTCTCGACTATGTCCTAAGACGAGGGTGGGTTGCCATAATCCTGCTAGATAACCATACTCTGAATCGTACGGCTGACAAGTTAGACACTCCCTCCTATATATCGTCACATCGAGATCCTCCCAATATAATCATTCTCTAATATGTTAACAGGTCTTGAGGTGTCATCTATAGGTGTCTCGTATATAGTCCTAAGGATCTCAATCCTAAGTGTAGACTCTGAGGCAAGATATATGGTGTCTATGTAGTAGATGATGTCATCCACTACCCTGTATTAGTCATCCTAGATGCACCCATCCATCAATTCACAGGCGAAGCAATCCTTGGAGTATTCCACCAAAAGGTGGGATTTCCAATCAAGAATAATCCTCGTGAGCCAATAATATGTATCATTAGTCGCTTCCTGTTAGGACCATACATCCCGCAAGTTAACCACATGGTCATCATATAAAAAATTCGCCCGACCATGCTCCTTGTCTGCATCCTGCTGATAGTCTGTCTGAAAATCCATCCCTGAAGTATGCTCTATCTCACACTTGTATCCTATGTGTATTATTGTATCCTCCTATGCACTCACACTGCTGGTGTACTCTGAACGAAGATAACACATATGTAATATACCTATCCCAAAAAACAAGGGATGTGTCCACATCACTATCAGTTGATCCCTGGAGTATGTGTCCAATCGACACATCTCCAACTACAACTGGAGCCATTAATGGCCCCTCCACAAGAGGTGACTCATAACCTCCACAATTCCCATCATGTATAGAGTCAACCATCTTCGAGTCGTGCCTCTCCTCTTGTGCATGTAAATCTAAATGAGGCTCCTCCCTTGCATTCTCAACTTCTACACATTATTCCTTCCTCGATTCATGTTCTCCATCCAATGTTGATCTAATATGCGTTTCCCAATCACAAGCCTCAAGGCTGGTCCTCTTGGTTGGACTAATAATTTTTATAGTGATATATTCTTCAGTCTTTATATGTTCTTCAATTGTAGCTTCGATAAGTGACTCTTCTTCCATCTTGTAGCCATCTTGAAGTGTCATATGCTCCACATTTCTAGATGCATGGAGTGATTCTTCTTTAGGGACACCAGATGTATACAGTATGACTAGGTGTCCAACTATACTGACATGTGAAACAACAGTATTCTCTTCTCATTTGGTTCCTGCTCTTTTTGGAAAATCCTGAAACTTGTGAACCGAATTAAATTTGTCATTTTCTTGTGAACTCCCCAATTTTCTGCTTCCCTTGATTCCACTATTTTTTATTTGGATTTGTATACTGAATTCCCATAGAAATCTCATCAACCTTGGATGACTTGAACTCTTCTAAGAAATTTCTTCCTAAAATTGTGTCGATATGGGGGTTGGCACTGATGGTTGTCAATTATCCTGTCGTCTCCCCCAACCTCTGTTGGGTCCTAAGTTGCATGAAGCGTGGAAAAGTTTTTGAGTTTCCGAAACGAGGATGCCTCCTAATGTGACCCCCCCAAAATGAGTATGCTGGGGGGTCACATTTTAAAATACCTCATTGTTTTGTAAAAAAATAAGAATGAGACAAATAAACAATAATTGAAAAGAAAAGCACATCTTTATTAACTGAGCCTTTATCAGATGAGGCTCTACATCCAAAATTAGTCTTTATGGATGAGGATTTACATACGAAATGTTGATTAATATTTTAATCAAAATGTTCATCGAAGGACGTTGTGATCAAAACGTTCGTGAATATTTTAATAGCAGAGTTTGGAATTTGCTTATACATTGTCAACAACTGCCCCTATTGTATGGCTGCAAGAAAAAGACAAACAGACAATAAAAAAATTGATGGAAGCTCTCTGCTCAATCACTTTCCAATGACGCTCTTCTCAAAACATTGTGAATAGTTTATGACAAACATGTGATAATAAATATTTTAGAATAGGGTTTTAGATGTTTCTAGATGTTAATTAGGTAAATTAAAAATTAATTTTAATAAAAACAACTGTTTTTTGGGCTCCATGACTCACAAAAAAATTTGGAAATGCGTCGTACAATACGGAAAGTACCCGAAACATCGTCGTTTGTACCACACAACGTTTCCAAATCATGAAATGTCATACAGTATGGTCGACGGCGTTTTGTACCAGTACCTGTGTTTCGGGGAGTTTCCGGTACTAGTACGCCCTTTCCGATGGAGTTTCCTACAACTTAGGTTGGGTTCTAAGAGCATGATCATCCCGTCCCCTATGAATCCTTGATTGTGTGGCCTGAAGGTCATGCTCTACTTGTCACTGGAATCATCTTCCTACTTTTAATCTATACATGATGACATGCACTGTGCATAAGGACCCTTCTGGCTTCTATAGACGATTCATTAAATTTTTCTTTTGATATGCCTCACTAGTTTGGTTCTGAACTTTTGTCAAACACTTGTGGCTAAAAGTCCGAGTGTTGATATAATACCCCTTTAGGTTCTTGCTGCTGATTTGTTTGATTTTAATTGACAAGTGACTTCATATTCATCAAGTATATGTATGGTTTGAATACTCATATGCTTGGAACATTATACCACTACACTTTTCAGACTTATGTAAAATAATAATAATAGTAAACAGACTTCATTTAAAAATTGACAACATAAACTCAAAACACTGATAGAATAACATATCTCTGACCTGTTTCCAAAGTCATCTACATGCCTTCTTGAGGACTGTGATGGAGATTTTATATTGGATATTGTTGATAAACTAAAGGACATACATTAGCACTAAAATTCAGTTCTTGTGGAGAACCGTGAGCTAACAGGCACACTCATCTTTTTGTAGTGTCTTCCTTACATGCTCAGATCGACGTCCATGGTCAAAATGGATATTAAAATATTCCCAAACACGCCCAGCGGTAGTAACCCAGATCTCATACACTGTAAATTAATTTCAAGTACAAATGAGATGTATTTCTCTTTGAAGACACCACGACCTGTGAAATAAACACGCCCTCTTCACAATAAGAAAACCCCCTTTCAAACCAGATATGCTTCTGGAATGAATCCACCCCAATAAGCTAAATGGGTTTTTGTCCAAAAAACCGATCAACCCAAGGGTATTTGTCTTAGGGCACGCTAAACCTGCTGAACAAGCTATGATAGGAAAATAGCCAAATCTAATCATGAGCTTTTTGGGATACGATTTCCCTTATATAACTTATTTCTCCATTTATTTAATAAAAAACAGTTTTTTCTCTTTATAAATATTCATGTAACTTCATAAATATAAAAAACATTTTTTTCTCTTTATAAATATTCATGTAACTTAATAAATACTTTATTAAGTTACATGAATATTTATAAAGAGAAAAAAATGTTTTTTATTAAATTAATGGAGAAATAAGGGATTGTAAGAAGGTTGTATTATTTTCTTGATTTAAGATAAATAGCAAGAAAGTTTTTTTTGTGAAAAAAATTTTTATTTAACTTTATAATATTTAAATGATCGCTTGAGTCGCTTTTAAATAAATGGGACATAACACTAACATAGATAGAAAGTTAGAAACTTTTCTTATGTAAGAGCCTTCGTAAAAATCTCAACAACTTGATCATATGTCCGACAGCATTGCACTTTGAGAGCACAAATCTAAAGGACCTTTCTAATGAAGTGCATGTAAAGTTCAATGTATTTGTTGCACATATGTTGAAGTGGATCTTTGGTGAGCTTGATGGCATTCTAATTCTCACACCAAAGAGTAGTCGGATGATGTTGTTTCAATCCAAACTCTGAGAGGATTTATCAAAGCCACAAGGCTTCTTGACTTGCATTGACTACGGCACGATACTTTGCTTCTATTGAAGAAATAGTGAGAGTTATTTGTTTCTTTCAATACCAAGTGACAATTCTTGAATCAAGGCTGAAAACATAACCTGCATTAGACTTTCGATCATCGGGGCCGTCGACCCAATCTGAATCAATGAAACAACCCAACAAAGGAGTCCTCCTTGAACTCTAATGAATCCTAAACTTAATTGTACTCCGGATATACCGAAGTATCAATTTTGTTGCTTTCCAATGGATTTCACGGGGTGTTTGCATATATCAAGAAACAATACCATCAACAAAGGAAATATTAAGATGAGTATGAGTCAAGCATAAGAGACTACCAACTAGCTAATGATACAAGTTGACATTACTTTGGGTGAAGTGCAAGTGCCAAAAAAATTGACTCCAAATTGGAAAGGGGACAGGGTTGGTTTATAATCATCCATGTGAAAGGAATGAAGAAGGTCACAAGCATACTGAAACTGAGAAATAAAGATTCCTTTTTTGGATTGCAGGACTTGGAATCCAAGAAAATAGTGCAAATTTCTTCTTAAAGCTAGATTTCACATCAATTAAAAGGTTATGGTCACTATCAGTAAGAATAAAGGTCTTTAACATCAAGAACAATGATGATGAGATGCTTTCCTAGTTTATTGGTATAGACAATGGAGTTAGAATAACATCTAGAAAAACCATTGTCAATGATTGGCATACCAAGCTCGAGGAGCTTGCTTAAGGCCATAGAAAGATTTCTTGAGGTGGCAAACAAGGTTAGAATTATTCTAAATGAACGTAGGAGGTTGTTCCATGTGAATTTTTTCTTACAAATCCTCATGTAAGAAGGAAGATTTGACATTCATCTGATGGAATTCCCATTTATAAGAGGCTGCAAGGGCTAGAACAAGGTGGATGGAGTTCATTTTGGCAACAAGGGAAAAAATTTCGGTATAGTCAATGCCTTCAACTTGAGAGAAACCTTTAGCATCTAATATGGCCTTATGCTTATTAACACTTCTATCTGATGCAAACTTAGTTCTGTAAACCAACATACATTTGAAAAGTTTTCTCATGTTGCGGCCTAATTTTCACCTCGGGTCACGTGGCAAAAATCTTCAAGCCACTGGGTGCAACCTTGGGGGAAAATAAGAATCAAGTGATATCACTTGATCTTGACTCCTCTGTTTAAAGTGATATCACTTGATCTTGACTCCTCCGTTTAGCCTTACTCCTAACGAAGCTAAGGGGGTTGGTCCCTATGAAAAAATTCTAAGGTTGTTCATCTATGAAAAGAGAAACAATTGTTCTAGGAGTTAAGATGCTATAAATACTGAAACAAAGACTCTTGCAAATAGTTTAGATCAACAACATGTACATAAACATTCAATTTAACACATAAATTAACTTAGATAGCAAAAATTAAAGGTGTGATTGATGCAAATAGGAAAATCCTAATGGAGTCAAATAGTGTTGTTGTAACATGAAAGTATTGCAGTTGTCTCGTTGCTTAGTTTTAAATTATTAATGAGTAGATTAGGGAGTGGGTTTATCCTTGGTTTGGCCCACTAAGACTCACCTTCTTGAACTTATCTCTAAAGAAAATTTACCAAGTCTCCAAAAAAGGCGAGGCATAACACGCTCGGAGTATCCCCCTAACCCTATGGTAATCACTCTTTGCGACCTCCCGAGTTCTTGAAGATTAGTTTTATGTGGAATCTCTTATTAAGCTAGTAACTCTAATCCATTTCTAGTTGTCCCACCATTCCATCCAAAGGATGTAGTGTTCACAAGAGCAAACGGGGACTAAAGCCTTGGTTTATTTTTAAACTTTTTATCTAGCATATGGTTGTTTAGAGAAATCACAATACTGATACTCTCATTTCCCTTTCCATTTACTTCGATAACACAGTTGGATTTGTTAATTTTAAAAGCAAGCAAAAATAAACTGAAAATTTAACTAAGAAAAAGAAAGCAACTACCTTAAAAAAATCAAACCACAAAAAATAGACGACACGGCTCCCCCCAAGGATCTGGGGTGTGGGTACTTGGCTACCCACATGATTTCTTTATTACAATGATTATTACAATGAAGAATAAATACTTGTGTTCCTTTGTAAAAATAGGAATCACAAGTTTAAAAGTTTTGAGGCTTTAAAAACGTCTGAAGAAAAGGTAGAAAGAAGAATGGCTCTTGGATGTCTTGAATTTGGAAAATTTCTCCAAAGTGCTTCTCTACCTGTTTGGAAAATGTTGCAAAACAACCAACAAACGTATGCCAACTATGCTAGATTTATCAATTAAAACATAAACAAATTGGCATAATATTCAAGTACTTTCAAAAGATAAATTTTAAAATTTAAATAAGTACTTGTTAGGAGCTATATCTATAGAAAATGAGCCTTTTAAAATCATATCTAACTTACAAATGCATGTGCAAATCAAATTATCTTATGATATTTTGTATGCACTAAAATGATCTACACTGCTGATACTAACTAGTAACCAGGAAAAATTAATTTTATAGAATGAAAGAAGGAGAAATGCAGCTCGATGCTAGAACTTGGGCGATGGAGTTTTTCACAGTGGAGCACAGAAGGACTATGTATTTCTGTAAACCTTGGAGAGGGAAATGCAAAAAATCTCAACCTCTTCTTCAACTGAGAAAATAAAAAATGATTAAAAACTTGGTGTCACCTACCACATAAACTTAGAAAACAAGATCATTAAACAAAATAATAATGTAATTCTAAGAGATCTGAAACAAATATACAGTAAGATCGTAAGAAAACAAGCTATTAAATCTTACCCGACTGAGAGACAGCTCCCCTTCAAAGGCCCAACTCAACCACAAAGAATGCAAGAAAAATGCACAACGTCGGTCACTTCATGAGCACAAAACAAAATTCATCCACATGTGAAAGTACTACACAATTCTTGACCTCCAAATCCTTTTATTCATTCAGAATGATAATAAATAATATTACAATAGAACACAAGTAGAGGTTCAACCTTCCGTCTAAAATGAAGCAAACTTGCTTGCTTAAATAAAAATGCCCATACTCAAGAGAGGGCACACTTGGACAAGAAAGCATATTGCTTGGTTGGCTTGAGTTGGAACTAAGTTGGAATGAGGATTGGATAATGTAAAGATCTAAACAATGAAGTGCCACCTCTCAAAACTCAAAATATTTCTTAAAATATGCATCTCTTTTTGGAAAATGCGCCCCCACTTCGAGATATGTGCCCCCCTCTAATGAGGAAAAATCCAACACTTTGATTTCATGAGATTAGCAAGATTTAGTCTCCGGGAAACATTAAGACGATTGCCACTTTGATTTTCCAACTTATAAAATAAGTTTTCGGCATGTTTCCTTATTTTTATGAGTTGTCAAATTTCTTATTTTATCCAATTTTTTTACCCACTTTTGGGTTTTTCGAGTAAAAGTTAATTAAGTGAAAAATAAATCACTTAAAAACATTGGAAAGTGGATCTAGGGGTAAGTGGGTGCTCTGAGTGTGAAAACGAACAACCCCATAGAAAATAGAGACTCTAAATCGCACTTTTATAACATTAATAATTTTCTCAATTAAACTATTAAAAAATAGCCAAAGTTTATAGGAACATTTTTTTTCAAAAATAAAAAATAAAACCTAGGGGGAACTAGCACATTTCCATATGACTTAATATTAATGTCTAGCATGTTCATACATTGACACATGAACTTTAATAACCTCCTAATCCCTAACTGTTGATGTATTTGTAACTTCGAAAGATATTATGATGTATATTATTATTGTATGTTGTTGTACCCCCATTAGAGATGTGTTTGCCTCCTTGTGAGATGTTTTTATTGCATCTAAACCTTGAGGTACAACCTCTATTGTAAGTCGGAGCAATAATCCCCAGTGTGACATCATGTAATGTGTATTTGGAGTCTCTCTGGGAGAATTTGGCCTTGTTAGTGAAACAGGTCGGGACAGTCATGTAAAGGGTCAGACACTTGATTAGTATAAATAGGGAGGTGCCCTCCCTCATTTATACACACCTCAAACTCACTCAAGTTCACATGAGAGAGAGAGAGAGATAAGGGAGGAGAGATAGATATATGTTGAATACTTCTTATTAGTGGGATTGATCATCTTATGACATAGTCTTTGTGACTGTACTATTCTGAGGAAGTTTGTGGGGTTTTCTCCTTTATGGTTTCCCCAGTGAAAATATTTGTGTCTTGTGTATCTATTATATCTTATGCATCTAGTTGTACTTGTTATTCTTTCAGACAAATATCCTAACTAATCTAATAAGATCTAGAAAAAATAGAATGGTATCCGAGCCTTTTTGAAAGAAGGCACTTTACAGCAGCAGCAACTAGGGCTTCCTAGTTCAAGGTGTTTTCTCCACAGATCGTCAAGAAAAGAGGGATAGGATAACTCGTCTAAGTAGGGCACATATTTTGGTGGAAGTAGTTTCATATTTGAAGAAGTTTCATTTTTTACCCTGTCACTAGTGTCGAGAGAAACTAGGGCATCAAGTTTCGGAGGCTTCTCACCTTAGTCTTCAGAAAGTGATCTGGCTGAGCAACTCGCCTCAAGGAGGTGCATATTTCTGTCCAAACAGAATTCCTAAACTCCAAGTTTGGAAAATTAGGGTTTCTCTAGAAAACCCTAGGTCATCCATCTTCAGAACCAGGTTAGACACCTCAAATCGGTAAGATCTAAATCTTTACTATTTCCATTTGAGGTTCTCAATTGAAAACATGACTCACTATACTCAGCTTGAGGACAAGATTGGAGGGGATGATAACTTTCGGGCGTGGAAGTGAAGAATCTCCTTGATCCTTGAAGAATATGATTTGGATCAGTACATCACTGAGGAGGTTCCAGAACCAGAGGGAGATGAGGCTAAGGTTGTTCATAAGAGAAGCATGGCTAAGGCCAAGAGAATCATTGCAAATTCTATTAAGGATCACCTCATCTCCCATGTGTCTTCATTCAAGACACCGAAGGAAGTATATGATACTTTGACAAAGATGTTCGAAAGAAAGAACATCAATCGAAAGATGAATTTGAGGAACCAGTTGAATAATGTGGAGATACAGAACTCTGAGACTATACAGTCTTACTTCACAAGGGTTGCTCAAATCAAAGAACAACTTGAAGTGGTTGAAGACAATGTCGAGGAAGAAGAAATTGTAATGACTACCTTGAATGGTCTCCCTAGATCATGGGATTCATTCATTCAAGAAATTTGTACAAGAATGAGGCTGATCTCTTTCAGCAAACTCCAAGAAGAATGTGCATAAGAAGAAGCTCGACTCATGACAAGAGAAGAGAAGATGGGAGCAACTGAAGACCAAACTCTCACAATTCACACTAGGAAGAACTTCAAGAAGAAGGAGAAGAAGGAGAACTTTCATCACAACAAGAAGAAGGACAAGAAACAAAAGAAGACCAAGAGCGATCCTTCAAATGTTCGATGCTATACTTGTGATTAAAAGGGACACCATGCTCATGTTTCTGAAGATGATGAACCAACAAACAAAATATTCAGAAGAGAAAAATATGATTCAGATGAAAAGTATCTACTAATATCAACACTTACTAGCACTATATCACACGTAAGCAATGATTGGATTGTGGATAGCGGAGCTTATAAACACATGGCGAGATACAAGGAATCATTTGTTAATATGTCTGAAGATGAGTTGCCTCATAAGGTGAAACTTAGGGATGATTACCAATACCCCATAAAAGGGAGTGGAGAAGCTTCATACAAGCTTGACTACGAGAAATCCTTAAAGATAGAAGATGTGTTATATGTTCCAGGATTGAAGAAGAATCTTCTCTCCATCTTTGCAATAGATGAAAAGGGTACAAGAGTTGCATTTTTCAATGACCAAGTTCTGATGTGGCCCAAAGGGAAGACAATAGAGGATGCAACAGTGATTGGAGAAGAAGACATATACTTGTACAAGCTAAAGGGACAGCCTCAACAAGCACTGGTTCATGAGTCAATTGAACCAAGCGAACTATGGAACAAAAGGCTTGCACATGTGCTCTACGAAGAGCTACCGATGCCAAGCAAAGCAGTCTCTAGACTACCAGAGATCCAGGAAAAGCATGAAGGAATTTCCAAAGGATGTGCACAAGGAAATAATGTGAAGAAGACATTTCCTAGCAGTGAGATCAAAGCTAAAGGAATACTGGAGATAGTAAACTCGGATGTATGTGGATCCATGTCTTATAGTTCATTAAGCGGGTATGTGTACTATGTTTCCTTTATATAAGATTTCTCACGTAAGACTTGGATATAATTCTTGAAAGGGAAAAATGAAGTTTTAAGTAAGTTCAAGGAATATAAATACTTGGTCGAGAACCAAACCAATAGGAATGTCAAGACTCTACGGTCAGATAATGGCGGAAAATTCACCTCGAAATAATTCAAGGAACTCTGCAAAGAGTCCAGGATTAAGAGGGAGTTGAGAACTCCATACAATCCCCAGTAGAATGGGGTTGCAGAATGAAAGAACCGAACCATCATGGAAGTATCAAAAGTAATGTTGCATGACTAGGATCTTCCTATGCACCTTTGGGTGGAGGCAACAAGGACAGTTGTGTATGTACAAGACCGTACTCCTCGTCGAGTACTTGACAACAAGACTCTGGAAGAGGATTCCTCGGGAGAGAAACCAGAAGTTATCCATCTGAGAATATTTGGCTGTCCAATGTACATACATATCCCAAACAAGAAAAGGACCAAGCTCGATCCTTCTGGGAAGAAGGGTATATTCGCAGGTTACAATGATGCATCAAAGGCCTATCGAATATACTTCCCAAGATTCAAGAATATCAACATCAGTAGAGACGTAACCTTTGATGAAGACTCAACATTGTTCAGATCCAAGAGGACACCTATTCAAGAGGTCGAAGAACCTGAAGATACGAGATCCCGAGATATGGAAATTGGAGAAGTGATTCCAGAAGACCATGATGATCATGACATGGCAGAACCACAAGAGTCGGTAGAAACATTCCTTGAGAAGGACTCCCACAAGAGAAAACCAGCATGGGCACGGGAGCTCATACAAGAATCAGAAAGGTATGGCGCTCCAGAATGAATATATATAGAGAGAAAAAGGGAAAACCCCTACAATAGTTATGTGGCCCTACTATGTGACACCATTGACATAGAAAATTCCACCTATGAATAGGTTGCAGAAAAGAAAGAATGGAATGATTCTATGATTGATGAATATCAATCAATCATGAAGAATGATGTCTAGGAGATAGTTCCGAGACCGGAAAAGAAGTCTGTCATGACTTCGTAGTGGATCTACAAGATCAAGCATGTTGGAGATGGAAGCATCGAGAAATACAAGGAAATGTTCGTAGGATGAGGCTTTTCAAAGAAAGAAGGCATAAACTATGAAGAGACATTTCCACCCATAGCGAGGTACACCTCCATTAGTACCATACTTGAATTGGAAGCAGTTATGAAATGGAAGATACACCAAATGGATGTCAAGAGAGATTTCTTGAATGTAGTCGAGGAGGAAGTGTACGTGGAACAACCACTGAGATTCGATACACATGACAAGAAGACCCATGTGTGCAAATTGAAGAAGGCTTTGTATGGAGTGAAACAAGCACCAAGGACATGGTATGGTAGGATGGATAGCTTCCTGATGAGCCTGGGATTTACCAAAAGTAAACCAGATTCCAACCTTTACTTCAAGGTTGAAGACGAAAGACCAGTGATGCTCTTGCTGTATGTTGATGACTTGTTTTTGACAGGTGAAGAGGAACTCATTAAAGATGCAAGGAGGAGACTTACTACAAAGTTTGAGATGAAATACCTAGGTATGATGCACTACTTCTTAGGCATGGAGGTGTGGCAGAGTGTAGATTGCGATCTTCCTTGCTCAAGGAAAGTATGCAATGGATATTCTAAAGAGATTCAGAATGTTGGACTACAAGGAAATAACCACACCTATGGAATCTAGCTTGAAGTTTCTGAGTGATGCTTCATCTGAGACGGTTGATTCCATGATGTATCGTCAGATGATTGGATCATTGTTGTACTTGACGAATACGAGACCAGACATATGCTTTGCGTTGAACACCCTGAGCCAGTTCCTTACGGATATGAAACATGTTCACCTAATAGATGCAAAGCATGTACTGAGGTACCTAAAAGGTACAATGGATTATGGGCTCAAATATGATGCGAATCAGAAGATTAACCTACACGGTTATGTTCATTTAGATTGGGTAGGTAGTGCCACTGACAGGAAGAGCACCTTAGGTTGTTGCTTCAGTTTGGAATCTGGCATGATCTCTTGGTTCAGCAAGAAACAATCATGTGTGGTGTTGAGTGCATCTGAGGCAGAGTATGTTGCCGCTTGCTCGGCTAGTTGTGAGGTAGTGTGGCTTCGAAATCTATTGTCTGACTTGTTTGGTCTCCAGTTGGATGTGACTTGTATCTTCTGCGACAATCATAGTTGCGTGAAGCTTTCAGAAAACATTGTGTTCCATGAATGGTCAAAGAACATCAAGATCAAGTTCCACTATATCAGGGATATTATGTAGAGAGGAGCAGTGAAGCTCCAGTACATGGAAACGGATGAGCAGATAGCCAATGTGTTGACCAAGCCTCTAGCAAGAGTGAAGTTCGAGTACTTCAGAGAAAGACTTGGTGTGATCCAGAACAAGACCCCTCGAAAGAGGGAGTGGTGTGTTCTAGCATAGCTAGAGACAGGTTGTCTGAACGTAAAATCATGGCGAAGATCGTAGGTTGCTCAATACGTAATCAGTCCTGTAGGTTGTCCTTGGATGTAATAAGTCCTGGTGAAGCTCGCAATTTATCCTTGGATATAATCATTCTTGATACGTTTCTATGTTAGAAATAGTGGATGCATAATATCTCACATGGGAAATGAGACAGGTTGTTCTAGCGGGAACAATACTGGTGAAGCAGAATGCTCGAACATAATCAATCATGTAGGTTGTCCTCAGATGTAATCAGTCCTGGCAAAGCTCAAAGGTTATCCTTGGATGTAATTAGTCCTCAGAAAGGTTATTTGATTGTAAATATGATCCCTAGCGTGGTACGTAGGTTACTCGAATGTAATAATTCATGTGGATTGTTCGAGTGTAAAAGGAGTCTTGGCGTGGTACGCAGGTTACTCAGATGTAATATGCCTCGAAGGTTATATGAACGAAAAATCTCATGGACACAGGTTTTCCAGATGTAATAAGTCCTTTAGGTTGACCTAGAACGTAAAAGTCATGATGTAGCAGGTTGTTTAGTCATAATCAGTCCTTACATATATATCTATATATGTGTGTGTTCCCATGTTGATATGATAAGGTCACAAAGCATGTGAGGTGCACCTAGGCAGTTCTCCTTTACTGGTAGAATGCAGGTTGACCGTGGATGCTCTGTGTGCTTTGTTTTGTTTTGTGCAGGACAAAAGAGATGATCTAGATACGATGAGATAAAGGTAGAAGACACAAGTTATTGTCATGGAAATGTAAAGAAGGTCCTGGACAGTCCCTACGTGATGTCTTGATTGAGATGTGATGAATACTTGAATGAGGACTAGGCCTACACCCAACATGAAAAAGGGTTGGCTGTGTAGAAACTTCCAATGACAGATAGTACAATTTGATGATCGATAAGAAGATGATGATGGCAACAACTATGATGATGACTCTATGACTCCGTGATTATGACTCTGCGATAAAGGCTTGACTAGATGTATTGATGACTGTGGAAGAGAGAGAATACCTTCCTAGTTAAGAGGGAGTGTTGACGTATTTGTAACTTCGGAAGATATTATGATGTATACTATCATTGTATGTTGTTGCACCCCCGTTGGAGATGTGTTTTCCTCCTTGTGGGATGTCTTTATTGTGTCTAGATATTGAGGTACAACCTCAGTTGTAAGTCAAGGCAATAGTCCCTAGTGTGACATCATGTAATGTGTATTTGGGGTCTCTCTAGGAGAAGTCGACCCTATAAGTGAAACAGGTGGGCCCAGTCATGTAAAATGTCAGTCACGTGATTAGTATAAATAGGGAGGCGCCCTCCATCATTTATACACACCTCACACTCACTCAAGTTTGCATGAGAGAGAGAGAGAGAGAAGGAGGGGAGATAGATAACTGCTTAATACTTCTTATTACTGGGATTGATCATCTTATGACACAGTCTTTATAACTGTACTATTCTGAGGAAGTTTGCGGGTTTTTCTCCTTTATGGTTTCCCTGGTGAAAATCTTTGTGTCTTGTGTATCTGTTATATCTTGTGCATCTAGCTGTACTTGTTCATCTTTCGAAAAAAGATCCTAACTAAGCTAATAAGATCTAGAAAAACTAACACTAACCACCAAGACGACCATTCCAACTTTCAAGGAGCAGGTGAAAAACTTGAAAATTATAAGTCATTTATTCAACAACATATAATTAAGAAGGAAAAAACACCTTGGAATACTCGAGTTGATGTTTAATTCCTAGGAAGCCAAGCCCTTTACAAAAAAAAACATGATAGTACATTTTTACAACTTCCCTGCAAGGTATGAACATGTGGTAAAACAAAATGTCATAGGAAGGCCTGGATGGACTTCTGAACTATGAATTTGAACAAGTACTTTGTTCATCTTTTGGAGGCTCACTTGTAATTCCAACTTAGTGCAACTCAATTGGTAGCATCTGGCTCTAACTGTGGGACGCGTGCTTGATTTGGTCTTTAGGAAAGGAGAGCATGTGAGAACCATAGAATTTTCAGTTTCTATAATCTATAAAAACATCTCAACTTGACAAGCCAACCTTTAGTAGCACAAGATTTGTAAAAAAAGCCAATGAACCATTATGTTGTTTTATTAGAAGGTAAAAAGAAAAACGAAACTTTAACTAACAAAAAAAATTGTTATTCCTAAGTACAAGAAAGAAATGCAGAAAATAAATGCTCACTTTAAGGAGCTTATTTTACTACTCTAAGCATGACATAATCAAAATTTCAGGTGAAATGCTAAATCCAATACAACCACCTTAACATTTGACCAAAATTTAAATTATTTCCTTCATCTTTGGATATCAGCCAAAGCAAGGACATTTATTAGAAACTGCAAACCTGCATGTATATTTAGGATGGGCGGGCAGGATGGGAGATCATAGGCATGTAAAAATTCATCAGACTACTTCCCACATTGGCATGTGCTTCCGCAAGATTCTTCTATACAAGCTTGGATAGGGCTAATGTACATATTTGTATGATGAAGTAGATTTCCAACTCGATTATATATACCAAAAGGCTATGTAGTCAAGGTACCCATACCGGGTACTTGGGTACTCGTAAGGTGTGTTTCCTGTCGTACCCCATACTGGGTCCACGTACCTGAGACTCCATTATAAAAAGGGGTACTTATAGGAGAAATGGTGCGTCATACCTCGTGTTTGGGTACTCTGTACCCCATGTTTGGGTACTCTCGGGGTACGACCGACTCAATAAAATGCAATCCATTGGGGAAAATGTAATGAGCCCCCACCAAATATGAACAATTTTTTTGCTAACTACGTATGGAGTCTGGTTCAGGACTTATGTCAAACACTTTGCAACACTATTCAAACTCCACTGAATATTGTCCAAATCTAGTAGATTGATTTTACATTGATTTACAATGAATGTTTTTATGGGGGTGTTCAACACTCATGAAACATAATTTGACTACAAAATGTGCACATAAGAAATATGCATATGTATTTAATATTGAGAAATACACTCACATCAACACAGGAATATATTTGGCAATTTGCAATTTTTTATTTCATGTGACAACAGTACAAATAGGTGTTTAAAATAAGATTTCAAACGTACCTTCATGTCTCATTTTGATTCTCTATTACAGCTGCCCGGTACAATGATTTATCAAATTTTTATGTAACTTCCAATCTTCCAATTGATATCTATTGAGCCTATGATTTATCAAATTTTATGTTTCAAATTTTCAATTTGAATGTTTATTGTTCAATAATCATCGAATCTATAATTATGAATCATGATTCATAATTTATGAAGAAATATATATGCATGTATGATGTGACTATGGCATACACACACACACACACACACACACAGTACCCCCGATGTACCCAAGTTCCTGGCAACTTAGCCAAAAGGGCTTGTTGGATGATAACTCTCCGTGTAAGCCTTGAGCTGCTCCAAATCATAAGGAACCTTTGAATGAGAAGATGCAGTTTTAGGCTGACCCTCCATCTACTTCATCAAATCTTACTCTTCTATGCATTTCCTCTCAAAGTCTTCATTGTTGATACTTGTGTGTGAGTCTGGATGATATGGCTATGAATGATCATATGAAAACTCTACATGCTTCTCTTCAATATCAAGATTTCCCCAAGTCTCAAGCTCAACACTCCCTTCTCTTGATATATCAAAAATGAGTTTCTCGATGTATGTCCAATAATCATTATCCATAACTTTGCCAAATATGGGGGAGTCTTCATCCATGGCATCACATTCCTGGCTATACTCATCCTCATGTTCACAATAATTTTCTTCAAAAAGTCTAGTTTCAAATATGTTACAAGGGAATGAACTTTCCAAACTTTTATCACCATGTGGAGAACATGGAGGAGTGTCATCATACACTATATAGACTTCATCATAATTTTCTTTATAAGTTTCTATGATGGTTTCTTCTCGAGGCATATCTGGAATACCCATGTGATCATCTTCACTGAAATAATATTGAGGACACTTCAAATCTACAATACTTTCTATTATGGTATCATGAAGTAGATCTTCAATAAGATATGCAATGGGGTCACTTCGGATGTGTTTCTCAATGGAATCCTCTATCTTTTCCAAATATTCATCATTTTCTGTTGATGTGACATGAGGATGGTTTTCAACAATGTCTTCAAATGAGGGTTCCCAGTGAAACTCTTCAACGAGATTGTCATGGATGTGGCCATCTTCAAAATCTTGTTGTGTATTAAGAGAGACCTCATATTCTTTAATAAGTCAGTTATTCTCTTCCTTTCTCAAATAACTTAGAGGGAATTCCACACATTCGACGTTGTTTATGATAAGACGAGGAAGTTCCTCAATGGGAGTATCATGGATCTGCACTTCACTTAGATGTTCAAGAAGTAATTCCAAGTATCCGATACTTTATATCATGGAAAAAGGTCCATCATATGTTTCCATATGATACTTTGTCCAGATAGGAAGAAGGTAAGATATTCTCAAGGAATTTTTTCAAACCATTCATACTACCCCTACCATCATGTCATTGCTCTAAGAACATCTAAAGGAAGCTTGGAAATGAGATTATACATTTATTAGGAAGGCCATGATAGAACCGACAACAAGCATCTCCCTGAAGAGTACTAGCAAACATTTCCATCATATTGTCCTCATAAAGAATATTAGAGTCAAGAAACAATTGAAGGAAAGACTTGATATGTCAGATAGTTGAATCGCCATAATTTCCATGAAAAACAGGAAGCCATTTATATATATCCCCCACACCATGGCCAAAGTTAGTAAAACCTAGGATGTTTGAGAAGCCAATGGGATGAAAAAATCCAACTATCTGAGCACCACATTGCTCTTTTAATTCATCCATATCATAAATCAACAATATGCATTTGATATAACCATTGAATCTTGTACTGAAAAAGGTGGAGTTGTTAAATGATGAGCTTTAAAGGTTTTACTATGTCTCAAGGGCTCATCTACACACAACAAAACTTCACAAGTTTATGAGATAACACGGTTTTATCCCTTCAATGGAGTCGTCATGTCAAAAGAAAAATATGCATTTAAAAGTTTCTCACAAAATATATTTTGTCTTTCTTTGTAAAAAAAAGAAAAAATGTTAGTGGAGTTGTTAGATGAAAAAAAAAATCTACTCTAAGCAATCATCAAACAAAGAAAAAACAAAATAAAAATAAAAAAACAAAATCGTATTCCGGGAATGAAAAGATTTATCCCAGACAACGACGCCAAAATGTTGTCACCTAATTTGCAGCTCGGGTCACGTGGCAAAAATCTTCAAGCCACTGGGTGTGACCTTGGGGGTAAGTAAGAGTCAAGTGATGTCACTTGATCTTGACTCCTTCGTCTAGTATTACTCCTAGCAAAGCCAAGGGGGGTGGTCCCTATGAAAATAATCTAAGGTTGTTAATCTATGAAAGGAGAAACAATTGTTCTAGGAGTTAAGATGACATAAACACTGAAACAAAGACTCTTGCAAATAGTTTAGATCAACAACATGTAAATAAACATTCAATTTAACACATAAATTAACTTAGATAGCACAAAGTAAATGCATGATTGATGCAAATATACCAGTGCTAATGGTGTCAGATAGTGTTGTTGTGACATGAAAGTATTGCAGTTGTCTCGTTGATCAGTTTTAAATTATTAATGAGTAGATTAGGGAGTGGGTTTATCCTTGGTTCGGTCCACTAAGACTCACCTTCTTGAACTGAGCACTAAAGCAGATTTACCAAGTGTCCAATGAGGCAAGGCATAACCGGCTTGGATTAGCCCTTAACCTTGTGATAGTCACTCTTTGCAACCTCCCGAGTTCTTGAAGATTAGTTTTATGTGGATTGTCCTATTAAGTTAGTAACTCTAATATCTTTCTAGTTGTCCCACAATGTTCACAAGAGCAAATAGGGACTAAAGCCTTGGTTTATTTTTAGAATTTTTATCAAACATGTGGTTGTTTAGAGAAATCATAGTACTGATACTCTTGTTTCTCTTTTAAGGTACTTTGGGAACAAAGTCGGATTTGTTAATTTTAAAAGCATGCAGAAATAAAATGAAAATTTAACTAAGAAAAAGAAAGCAACTACTCTAAAAAAATTAAACCACAAAAAAGAGACGACACGGCTTCCCCCCAGGAGGATGGGGTGTGGGCACTTGGCTACCCACATGTTTTCTTTATTACAACGAAGAATAAATACTTGTGTTCCTTTATAGAATAGAAAACACAAGTTTACAAGTTTTCAGGCTATAAAACCGCCTGGGAAAAAAAAGGTAGAAAGAAGAATGGCTCTCGGATGTCTTGAATTTAAAAAAATTCACAAGAGTGCCTCTCTACATGTTTGTCAAATACTGCAAAACAACAAATAAACTTATTCCAACTATGCTAGATTTATCAAGTAAAACATAAAAAACTTGGTATAATATTCAAGTACTTTCAAAAGATAAATTTAAAAATTTAAACAAGTACTTGTTAGAAGCTAGATCTATAGAAAATGAGCCTTTTAAAATCATATCTAACTTACAAATGCATATGCAAATCAAATTAACTTATGATATTTTTTATGCACTAAAATGATCAACACTGTTGATAGTAACTAGTAACCAGAAAAATTTAATTGTTAAATAATGAAAGAAGGAGAAATGCAGCTTGATGCTAGAACGTGGGCAATGGAGTTTTTCATAGTGGAGTACAGAGGGACTATGTCTTTCTGTAAATATTGCAGAGGAATATGCAAACAATCTAAACCTCTTCTTCAAGTGAGAAAACCTGTAACTTGGACAAATACGTGCACATAAAAATGATTAAAAACTTGGTGTTACCTACCACGGAAACTTAGAAAACAAGATCATTAAACAAAATAATAATGTAATTCTAAGAGATTTGAAACAAATATACAATAAGATCGCAAGAAAACAAGTTTTTAAATTTTACCCGGTCGGGAGATAGATGCCCTTCAAAGGCCCATCTCAACTACAAAGAATGCAAGAAAAATGCACAACATCGGTCACTTCATGAGCACGAAACAATATTCATCCACACATGAAAGTACTACACGGTCCTTGACCTCCAACGCCTTTTATTCAGAATGATAATAAACATAATTACAATAGCACATAATCAGAGGTTCGACCGTCCGTCTAAAATGAAGCAAACTTGCTTTCTTAAATAGAAATGCCCAAGCTCAAGAGAGGGCACACTTGGCCAAGAAAGTGTCTTGCTTGGTTGGCTTGAGTTGGAATGAGGATTGGATAATGGTCAGATCCAAACAATGATTAGAAATGATTAAAAACTTGGTGTTGCCTGCCACAAAAAATTAGAAAACAAGATCATTAAAAAAAAAAAAAATGTAATTCTAAGATATCTGAAACAAATATATAGTAAGATCGCAAGAAAACAAGTTACCCGACCGGGAGATAGCTCCCCTTCAAAGGCCCAACTCAACTACAAAGAATGCAAGAAAAATGCACAACATCGGTCACTTCATGAGCACGAACAATATTCATCGACACATGAAAGTACTACATAGTTCTTGACCTCCAACGCCTTTTATTCAGAATGACAATAAACATAATTACAATAGCACATAATCATAGGTTTGGCCATCCATCTAAAATGAAGCAAACTTGCTTGCTTAAATAGAAATGCCCAAGCTCAAGAGAGGGGACACTTGGCCAAGAAAGTGTCTTCCTTGGTTGGCTTGAGTTGGAACTGAGTCGGAATGAGGATAGGATAATGGAAAGATCCAAACAATGAAATGCCACCTCTCAAAACTCAAAACGTTTCTTAAAGAATGCATCTCTTTTTGGAAAATGCGACCCACTTGGAGAGATGTGCCCCCCTCTCATGAGAAAAAATTCAACACTTTGATTTCATGAGATTAGCAAGATTTAGTCTCTTGGAAACATTAAGATACTTGTCGCTTTGATTTTCCAACTCAGAAAATAAGTTTTCAATATGTTCCTTATTTTTATGAGATGTCAAAATTCTTTTTTTATCCAAATTTTTACTCACTTTAGGGTTTTTCGAGTAAAAAATAATCAAGTGAAAAATAAATCACTTGAAAATTTAGGAAAGTGGGCCTAGGGGTAAACTAGGTGCTCTGAGTGTGAAAATGAGCACGCCCATGGAAAATTCGGACTCTAGATCACACTTTTATAACATTAAAAATTTCCTCAATTAAACTATAAAAAAATAGCCTCAGCTTACGACAAAAACTATTTTTTTCAAAGACATGTCTATATGACTAAATATTAATGTCTAGCATGTTCATATACATTGACACATGAACTTTAATAACCTCCTAAGGCCTAACCACCAAGACGGCCATTCCATCTTTGGAAGAGCGGGTGAAAAACTCGAAGATATAAGTCGTTTATTCAACAACATATAATTAACAAGGAAAAAACACCTTAGAATTCTCAGATTGATGTTTAAGTCCTAGGAAGCTAAGTCATTTACAAAAAAATCCATACTGGTACATTTTTACAACTTCTTCGCAGGGTATGAACATGTGGTAGAAATAAATAAATAAATAAGGGCCTAGGAAGGCCTAAATGGACTTTTGAACTCGGAATTTGAGTAAGTACCTTGTTCTTCTTTTGGTGGTTCACTTGTAAGTCCAAATTAGTGCAACTCAGTTGGTAACATCTCCCTTTCATAAGAGGGACAAGATCCCAAGTATTATTGGCCATTAATGACTAGTATTCTTCTTTCATCATTGCATCCCAATCTAGATCATAATTATCTGAAATTTGAGCCTAATGAGCCTCAACGAAACTGAGAACAAGTCTAACATTGATCTGTAGGATCACCGACAAGATCACCAATAGATTCTCCTATAGAACAGACCCATCTAGGAAGCTATGGAATTAATGTTGGGGGAGGGTGAGCGTGAGGAGGTGGATTTTCATCCTCAATGTCATTATCTAAAGAAGTAACTTGAGTAGGAAAGGTATCGAAAGAATAAGAAGCGAGAAAAAAATGGAAACGGTGTTGAAGAAGGCTCATGGGCTAAAAATATCTTGATGACACTTTACATCTATTTGATTTATTACTTTTGTGGAATTTGGTTGAAGAAGTTCTCAGGTTTTTCTCTCTTCATTAGGAATATGAGCCCATGCTTCACTACCAAACATCAGAAAGTGGCTTACATTTGGATTTATAAACCAAAATGTAATCAGTTGGAGTGTGATTTACAATATAATTAGCACAACTAATGGCTTCTACCCAAAAGTGGGGACATAGTCCCTTAAATTGAATCATATAATTGGTCATTTCTTTAATGTGTGATTCTTCCTTTTAGCTACAACATTTTGATGTGGTGTATATGGAAGAGTGTGTTGTTGTTGGATGCCATGTGCAGTGCAGAAAGTAGTGAACTTGTTGTTAACATATTCTCCCCCACTATCATATCTTAACTTAAGAATTCGATGACCATATTATTTCTCAACAAGGTCCTTGTAGGCTAAAATCATGTCAAATATTTTTCTCTTAAAATTTAAGAAATAAACGCAAGTGTCTCTAGAGTAATCATCAATGAAAGTTAAGAAATATTTGAAACTAGATAAAGAAGCAAATGGAAAGGGGCCACACAAGTCACTATGCATAAGTTGTAAGGGGTTCAAGGTGTGCCAAGAGGCACATTTGTCAAAACTATCATGATGATGTTTTCATAGTACACAACCAGAACATACACCATCCTTGCATAATACCATCAAAATATCTGTCACCATATTTTCTTTACATAGTTTATGCAATGAGCAATAGTTTAAGGGACCAAATCGCTCATGCCAAAGCTTGCTCATTTAAACATTGTGAGCAACAAAGATTGATGGAAGAGTTGATGACCCAAATTTGTCAAAATTGTACATCCCGGTAATACCATCAACCATTCCAGTAGTTAATAAATGTCTTAGACCCTTTAAACTTTTTATTACAACATGATAAGGTGAAAACTCTATCGTTTTACCTTCACTTGAATGAGTGATCTGGTATATTGATAGAAGATTACATGAAAGAGGGGAGGGGATCTTCAAACCTCAAGGTTAGATTTTGTGTTAGCCCGCTGGAAAATTTACCAGTTTACACCTTGTTTCTAAATTCTTGTAACCACATTAGGCACATGGAAAAGAGCATGTGCAAGTAAGGAAGTGCATTTGAAGTAAAATTCTTATATTATGTTGTTGAGTCTAATAAAGTGCATTTTTAATGCATTAGTGATTTAAAATAATCGCAATTGTCGATCTCATCGAGAGATTAGGGTTGCAACTAAAGTGTAAAGGCAAGTCAAAGTAGAGGGTAAAGACACATTCATTCTTCATGAAGACAATTTTGTCCATAGGCATAGAAAAAGGCCGAGGAAGAGGGAAAACCATGATAGCAGTGAGAATATTGATTTGCAGGGATTGTCGATCGAAGAATACATTCTCAACAATGATTCTATACAAACATACAAAATTCCATACAACCATACATGCATATTCGTACAAATCCATACAGTCATATGGGCAAGTCATGCAAGGCCGTACAACAATATTAGGGTGTTGTGTCTCAAACCTGTAGTGTCGTTTTTCTCTTTCAATGGGCTTAAAACCTTAGTTTTGAGGTGCCTTCGAAGGACAAATTTAATATGTACCTCAGTAATTATTATTGTTTCTGTTGTTTAAATTCTTCAACCATCTGTGAAAGTTGCATGTTCATAATTTTTATCTCCGTTATTTAATAAATTCAAGATTTGATTTACTAAGTAAAGAAGCATAGGACAATAATTGCCTAAGGCTTGTAAATTAACATGGTATTAGAGCATACCTCTAATTGAGATTCTCAAGGGATTACTTTGGGCAGAGGAATTGTGAGAAGCAAAGGACAAGCAACGAGGGTTTCATTATTTTTTGATTTGGGAGTTTGTACTTCAGATCTTAGAAATGGCATCAGCAAGTCTCAGGTTCGAGGATAGATTGAATGGTGCCTTGAATATACTAGCATGGAAAGTCAGAGTAGCTCTTCTATTAGAAGAGAATGATCTTTGGATATCGTTAAGGATGTGGTAGCTTTGCCGACAGATCCACAAATTTTGGCAACTCACAAGAAGAAAGAAGTGAAATCCAAGCTGATGATCTTGGATGCAATAAAGAATCATTTTATCCCTTGTGTATTCGAGAAGACAGAAAAGGACATGTTCCATGCCCTAGCTAGCCTTTACCAAAGCAACAACAATAACTGAAAGATGATATTGCATAACAAGCTTAGATCTATTGAGATTACTAGATCAGAAACTGTCACCAATTACCTAATGAAAGTCACACAAATCCATGACCAACTTGCCGCAGTTAGGGAGAAGGTTGAAGACAAAGTGTTGGTAAGTAGGGAAATAAATGGTTTCCCATTGTTTCCCACCTCAATGGGAAACATTTGTCCAAGGTATTTGTGCTGGTGAAAACCTTCCCTCATGGGAAAGAATGTGGGTTGATTGTAACCAAGAGGACACTCGAATGGAGTCTAAGGCTAGCAGACAGGGAGGTGACAGTGAACATGCCCTCATTGGTCAGGAAAAGAAGGGAAGAGGTAAGGATCTAGCAAGGGTAAGGCAAAGAGTGAGGATTCATCCTCACAGTCAAGGAAGGAAGAATTGAGTAAAAGCAAGTGCTGCATATCTCATAAGAATGACCATTATGCATCACAATGTTCGAAGATGAAGGGTAAAGGGAAGCAGCATCACTAGGTAGCAACCTCAGCTAAAATTCAAATGAACAAATTTGCCTCCAAGTTCAAGAAGGATTTCTCAATGGTATCTTGCATCTCTTCCAACACTGTTTTGAAGAACACTTGGTATGTGGACAGTGGAGCATTGAGGCATATGACATCAACCCAGGAGTTGTTTTTAAGTCTAGAAGAGCACAACTCTAGAGTTCAGGTAAATCTTGGTGGTGATGCCAAGTATCCAGTAGGAGTAGATACCACTCCTTTCCAACACCTGGAGGGTAACTCTTTAGACATTGACGATATGTTATTTGTTCCAGGTTTCAAGAATAATTTTCTTTCAGTTTTGGTCATGGAAGATAAGGGTTGTGCAGTACAGTTCAAGAACTAGCAAGCCCTCATTACACCGAAGTGGTCTAACCCAATATCAACTCAAATGATTGGGGTTAGAGAAGACAATATGTACAAGATACAAGGTGAACTTGTTCAAGCCCTAGCTCATAACACAAAGAACTTGTGTGAGTTATGGCACAAGAGGATGGGGTACTTGCATCATCGGGCATTGCCTATACAAAGGGATATTGTCACAAGTCTTCTAGAGTTCAGCATTGAGCAACAGGGCATGCGCAAAGGGTGTGCACTTGGCACACATGCTAAGTCTGCTTTCCCAAGTAGTGAGCACAGATCTAAGGGGATCCTAGATCTAGTGCATTCAGATGTATGTGGATTGGTGGAAAAAACATCAATCATAGGAAGTCTATACTATGTTTCTTTTAGTGATGACTTCTCCCGCAAAACATGGATATACTTCTTGAATACTAAGGATGAAGTCTTCAGCAGGTTTCAGGAGTTCAAAGCTCTTGTGGAGAACAAAACTAGGAAGAAGATCAAGGTTTTGAGATCGGATAATGAGGGTGAATATACCTCCAATGATTTTGAGGATTTCTACAAGAAAGCAGGAATCAAGAGGGAGTTCATTGTTCTATACAACCCACAACATAATGAGGTTGTTGAATGGAAGAATCCATCCATCATAGGGGTTGCTAAGGCAATGATACATGGCTAGGATCTGTCAATGTTTCTATGGGAATTAACATGCAATGCAACAACCTACGACCATAAAAATTGTTCTCACATGGTTTTGGGGGACAACACACTAGAGGAGACATTCATTGGTGTGAAGTCGGAGGTGAGTTATTTTCACATTTTTGTTTGTCGATTTTACATCTATATACCAATGGAGAAGAGGACAAAGTTTGAGGCCTCCTGCAATAAGGGTTTATTTGTTGGCTATAATAAGAATTCAAAGGCTTGCAAGATCTATATTTCGGGAGAGGAAGACAATTGTAAGTAGGGATGTAAAGTTTGAGAAAGACTTTGAATCCAAGAAGTCTCATGAGCCATTACCAGTGATAGAGGATGAAGAGCAAGAAGCTTTGAAGGTTAAGTTAGGGTCACCAATGACTTACAGTTCGGGGCAGAAACATTCAGATGCATAGGAGAAGCCTCCATCTCCTGTCAATTTTGTTAGGAGACCTCAATTGTTCACTCAAACATTGAGGGATGTTCGGGAGCTAGTTGAAGCTCCTCGGAGCACATTCACGGAGAGCAAACCTCTGAAGAAATTTACAAACTACATGGCATTGATGAGCAACATCATAGACTTTGAGCCTTACAGTTTTCAGAAGGAAGTTGACTAGTAGCTTTAGAGGGATGCCATGGTGGAGTACACCTCTATCATTAAGAATGGTGTTTGGGATATTCTGCCTAAACTGGACAGGAAGTTAATGGTGACTTCCAGATGGCTCTACAATATCAAGCATGTGACAGATGGAAGCATGGAGAAGTAGAGAAGTACAAAGCGATATTTGTGGCAAGAAGATTTTCCCAAAAGGAGGGAGTGGATTATAATGAAACAATTGCTACAGTTTCTAGGTACGCTTCCATTAGATAAGTGATGTATTTAGTCTTCATCGTGGGATGGAGGATACATCAAATGGATGTGAAGAAAAATTCTCTCAATGGGACAATTGAGGAAGAAGTGTAAATTGAGCAGCCTCAGGGATTTGAGGACAATGGGAAGGAGTCCCATGTGTGTAGGTCGAAAAAGGCCTTGTATGGACTCAAGCAAGCACCAAGAGCATGGTATTCCATAATTAATGGATACCTATAGAGCATGGGCTTCACCAAAACTAAAGTAGTTCCCAACATATATTTCATATTAGTTGAGGTTGATCTACTCATTTTGGTGGTGTATGTAGATAACTTGTTTCTCACAAGTTCAGAGAAGTTCATTGTAGGATGCAAGGATGATATGCAATTAAGTTCGAGATGAAGGACATTGGCTTGACACATTACTTCTTTGGGCTGGAGGTTTGACAATGACCAAGAGAGATTTTCCTTGGGCAGGGTAAGCATGGAGTTGAGATCCTAAAGAGATTATGGATGGAGGATTCCAGGCCCATGGCCACTACTATGATCACTAATCTAAACAAGGTCACTACTTTAGATTCAAATATGGTGGGTCCCACATTGTACAAACATCTAATAAGTTCCTTAATGTATCTAGTTAATACTAGGTCAAATATATGTTTTGCAATGAACACCTTGAACCAATTCATGGTGGGGTTGATGTAGGAGCATTGGTTAGTAGCTAAACATGTGCTCAGATACTTGATAGGCATGGTGGAGTATGGACTGAGATATCTTGGAGATTATGAAGTGAAGTTGCATGGGTATACAAACTTAGATTGGGTAATCAATGCATCAAAAAAAAAGAGCACCTTAAGGTATTACTTCAGCTTGGGATCAGGGATGATATCCTCGTTCAACCGGAAGCAAACTTATGTGGTGCTTAGTTGAACAGAGGCAGAGTATATAGCAACAAGTACAACTAGTTGTGAATCCATTCGGCTTCTCAAGTTGCTAGCATGTCTATTTGATTAGGAGTTGGATCCCACGGTGATTTATTGTGATAATTAGAGTTGTATCAAACTCAAGAATTCATTTTTTCACGTCAAATACAAGCACATTGAGATCTAGTATCACTTCACTAAAGACAAGATTCAAAAGGTAGCAGTGAAGCTCCAGTATGTACCAATAGATCACCAAATTCTTGATATTCTGACCAAGCCCTTGGCAAAAGGGAAGTTTGAAGCATTCAGAAACAAACTTGGATTGGTGTCGAATTCCTCCCTCACTAAGAGGGAGTGTTGATGTATTGTAGCTCAGACAAGAACTTCCACATAGGTTTTTGTGTCAAACATGCATGGTGGCTTTAGTCAAATACCAAATATTGCATCAACATCACAACAACATCATTCAACTTTCATTGTAGTAATGTCATCCACCGAGGAAGATTAAGGATATGGATTGTAAGACTTTCTATTGTTATATACCACAATAAAGAGACATTCAATACGGAATTTTGTCACACTGCAATATATGATAGCCCAGTATACAAAATTAGAAAAATAGTCCATAAATAATATGGCATGACTAATCCATGCTCTAGTAGTGTGATACAAATTATATAAGTGCAATATAACAAGAAATATTAAACATTTATGATGCACAAGAATCGAATGTCAAATATTAGAAAAATAAATATTCCTTTTGTTTGTGATCTTTTTAGGGGTTTCTTCATGTTCCTCAAACATGGAGGAAATGGATCTGAAAAATTTATGGGATAAAAAATGACTCAACATACCTCTCAAGAAGTCTCCTGGCTGGAGGCTTCTTGTAATATCCCAAAAATTCGTAAAAATTTAAAATTTTTCAAGTGACATAAAATTTATAAAAGAACATGGGATCGCTTCTTTATAAAAACCTGTAAACTAAAAGGTGTAATCTTAAAAACTTATGTTAGTGCTATTAATGACTTAGCAGCTGTAATTCTATCAGAGTTAGAAAAGGACTTGCATTTTGTTGCTGCTAGATATACTGATGTTTATCTTTTGTCAAGTAGGTAAGAATTCTTGTGTGTGATCGGGGCTTATTTAGCGTTCAACTAACTCAATTGGACTGCTGGTTCCTTACAAGTTTACCAGGTAAGCGTATGATCCAGTAGGGTGTTATTTAAATTCAAGTCGAGAAGCTACTTCCCTAGCATGATTAAGATGCTAGTCTTAAAAAATGTTTTAATATGTTGTTTGTCTTCAAGGAGGTAAAATTAATATTTTTCTGTCGTTACAATTCCATAATAAAAATACAACAAATTACATCAACATAGTTATATAATGCTTTTCAGATACTATGCCAAAAGAAAATCAAATTACTGTTTGGTTTGAGTCCAAGAATACCATTTACTTTTGTTGAAAGCAATTTTGATCTAGATTTTAACTAGGATGCATTCTTAGTACTCCATCTTTTGCTTAGTTGAAGCATACATTGGATTCTAGTTTTTGAGCATCATTAAAGTGAATCATACACAAGAGCTTCTTCGTAGTTCCTAAACCACCATCCTAGCCTATTTTTGCTGGAAAAGAGTTACTCTAAAACTCCTATGACCTAACATCCAAAGATGTATACCATTTTTACCTTATCCTAGGTTTTTCATTATATAATTTTCATGTTATAAAAGGATGTACTCCTTATTCTTTTTATATGTATCTTTTACTTCAAAAACTAAGTGTATTCTCAGCTACAACTAAAACTTCATGCAAGTTGATTAGTAGACTTTTGAAATATCTATATACAAAGTCTTAGCACGTGAAGTTAGTAAAAGAATCTATTTAAATTTGACATAGCCTATGGGTTACTTCATATCTTAAGATTATGATTTATAACCTACGTATCGGTAATCTCTATGGCAATGATATATATATTATTGGCAATCATAAACAATTTATAGTTTATATGATCGTTGGTTTGAAATCGTAAAACATTGGGTTGCAGAGCTGACTATGGAACTTTACCCACGCTGGAGAAAATAATTCGAAGGACACGTGGGATGGTTTTATCCACACAAGGGTTGACTTATAACTCCAAAACCCTACTCATTTGTTTAGCAATGTGAGGGTTCCTCCGTCTTGTTGGCTGAGCTGAGAGCTCGCGGCCATATGAGACCTGTAACCACCTTCAAGTTTTTAACAGCTTGCTTCAGAAAATCAAACGCTGTGACCGTCTTGAGAGAGGTCGTGAGTAGTTTTTGGTCTTTAAAGGTTAATGTAGTTTACAGCAAGTGTAGATACTGGTTTTTCTTCAGGACTCGAGGACTGTGTTTGTCTTGATATTGCAAACTGACTGACAGAGCTCGAGCAGGAGTACTCCTTCATTCAGTTGAGTTGAAATTCTCATTTTCCTTTGTAGTGGTGACTCAGTGTCTTCTCATCTTCTGGCACGGTGCCAACACAATCTGAGGTGGCCGTTTTACCTCAGCTTCATCCTGAAACTTTAACAGGTAAAGACTTACACTCATTTTTTTTTTAGGTTAATTTTTATTAAAGGGTTTTACATATTTTAAGAAAGACTTATAATGATAATGTGGTTTGTAACCTTGCAGGTCCTTCTTCCGGCTCTGTAGGTGGAAACGAGCTTACTCCTTCAACGTTCCACTTGAGCATACAATTGGTAAGCCCCGGTTGCAAACGAGGGTTCCTGCAATTTGTTGTGGTGGTTGGAAGATATGTTCTTTGCGGTTGGTTATGGCATGACCTATGTTTAACTGTTAGCTTGTTGTTTCTTGCTTACTTGTTTTCTGTATGAGTTTTGAAACCCTTAGAGGGTAAATTGTACAGGGAGGATGAAGGCTTATAGTAGCCGTGATAATTAGTTTTTAAGTCTAAGCCTTTACAGCTTGAACAATGTACACTTCTTTTACTTATTTTGATAGAGCTCGGCTCTAAGCCCTATGAGACTGTCGACCTCTGTCTGGTTAATTTTTAGTTTTAAAAAAATAGATTTTAAGGGAAAAGAAAAGACTATTAATCAGTCAGGATTTGTAAATGGATTAAGGGATTTTACCTATCTGTAATGTATGGTTACTATTCAATAAATATTATTTTGTTTTAGCTAACATTTGGACAGGCCTATGTCTTAACCTGTAATTTTAAAGGCAATAAGCCATTTCTTCCTATTTGATTTTGTTTTTGATAAATGGTTATTGTATTACTTTAATTATTGTCATGTAATTAAAAGGATCTGCATTGCAATGTAATTACGGAAATTTTTACTGTGTTAAGAGTACTGTTATTACTCTGTTTGGCTCTTAAGGGTTAATTTTCAAGTATACCCTACAATTCACTGAAAGAATAAATTTTACATGGAAAATTCTTAGCTTTGTTTTATTATTTTTCTTTAATGATTTTTACAGCTGTTTTAATTCTTAAAAAAAAATATTTAGGGTAAATACTGCAAGCTTGAGAATAGGATCAAGTTTATCTTTCAATAATTTAAGTAGTTGTCTTGAGGTTACAGTAGAAACTTCTGTCTTAATACAAAGACACATATTGTCTGGAAATGAATTATTATAATATTTTATTGAAAATTATCTCAACCTAAACCCTAAGTGATAGTCTGTTTACTATTCCTATGTTTATTTGTTAAACTGTATCTATTGTATTTGTAAAGAATAATAGTATTCAAATAGTTCTATAAGTAGTAAGATTACTAAATATCTTTAAATACCTATGTTCAATTCTTGTCTAAAGTAAATACATTCAAATAGATGAAATATTTACTGTCTTTTACAGAATAAATCATAAGCAAACTATAACAGAATTCAATTACATTTTTCATTCAGAGTTAAGTAAAATTTATCATATCTACCTAAACACCCAGCTGTACTATAGTACTACCTAAGCCAGGCGTGGAAAAATACAGTATAGAAATCTATTTCTATTTATTTCTCATTTAGCATATTTACTACTATTTCTAACATAATCTGTCAATTACTAAGTCCATCAATACACTGTTACTATTTTCTTCATAAACCCTAATTAAATACTAACATGTCTGTATTTGAAAACTAGTAAACATTTCACTGAAGACAGTAAATAAATATAATAACATGAAACAAATAGAACCTGTTAATGATGAGGTGACAACAACTTAAGGAGGTTGTTCCTCCCAACCAACTCCTGGAGAAAGCTTAGACTGCTCTTCCTCAGGACCCCCAAGCCTGTTTCCTGGTCCTCCTGGTAGAGTACTGGGTGAAGGATATGTCCTTAAGACCTTCTGTCACCTGACTGGTCCAATTACCTCAGTAATCCAAATCTGCTTACAGCAATAAGAACTTCAACCTAATAGCTGCAATAAGTTCAGTCTCAGCAGTTAACCCCTAAAACTCACTTCAGTAATCCCCTCCATCGAATTTCTCATGGGCAAATTCATTCACTCTGAATGATCACCTCTCAGAAATTAGTAGCCTCAGCTGTCTTCAATGAGAAATTTTATAGAAATGCCTAGGTCTTCTGAGTCAGTTTTCACTTAATGAGCCACCTGCTCTAATTCCACTTTCTTGGAGAATAATGACCACAAATATAGGGAAGTTGCCACCTACAATAGTTGGAAGTAGTTTGAGGATATTGCCACTTGTCAGTGTACTCTCCACCCAGTCTTCTCCACAAAGTGATCAGTTAACACTCTTTTAACAACTTCCCTAATCTGTTGTCTCATCATTTATTTATTTATAAATAAAATATTATGAATTACATTAATTATTCTTGACTCCACTTGGTCATCAATTACAAACTTAGCATAAAATATAACACAATGTTCCTCAAATAACATTAAATTGTTTTTGCAAATTGGGGCATGTGACATACACACCCCCTTAATTTATAACATTGTCCTCGATGTTATTTATTCCTCATCCTCAAAGTTCCCCTGAAATAGAATTGGATATGCATCCCGCATATGACTTTCCAATTCCCAGGTGGCTTCTTCTGGACTAAGGTGCTTCCATTGCACCTTCACCTGACCAATGGTGCAATTCCGAAGCGAAATCTCCCTCCATTCGAGGATACAATCTGGTTCCACCAGAAAATCTTCTTCGGGTTCCACTTGCACATCATTCCAATTAATAACATGAGTAGCATCATGTAGATATTTTTTTAATACAGAAATGTGAAAAACATTGTGAACTCTTAGATTTGGTGGTAGAGCTAATTGATATGCTACATGTCCTATCCTGGACAGTATTTCGAAAGAACCACAATATCGAGGTGCTAGCTTGGCGCAGCTACCTAGCCTCAGAGAACTCTTTTTGGGTCTCACCTTAATAAAAACATGTTCGCCTACCTAGAACTCCTTTGGAGTTCGTTTAAGGTCTGCTTGACTTTTCTGTCGATCTTGCGCAATTTTAAAATTACCTTGTACCTGTTTTACAATTAACTCAATTTCTCTTAATAATTCAGGTCCTAATATTAACCTGTCCACTGGATAACTCCAAGAGATGGGAGTATTGCATTTCCTTCCATACAAAATTTCGAAAGGACTATACCTAGCTGAAGCTTGATAATGATTATTGTAAACAAATTCTACCAGGTGTAAATAATATTCCCATTTACCTGCTTGCTCATTTACGTACATTCTGAATAGATCTTCCAATACATGATTTATTCTTTCAGTCTATCCATCAGTTTGAGGATGGAAAGAGGTACTAAAGTTTAACGTAGTATTTAATCATTTAAACAAAGATTTCCAAAAATTACTTATAAATTTAGGGTCTCGGTCTGAAATTATCACCTTCGGTATTCCATTCAACCGAAAATTTTTTTAAAAGAAAATATCAACAATATTTGCATCTTTACAAGTAGTTTTTACAGGTATAAAATGGACTGCTTTACTCAATTTGTCAACCACTACCATTATTGAGTCATTTAAGTTCTGATTTCTAGGTAATCCCGTAACAAAATCAAGGCTAATTATCTCTCATTTCCAATTAGGAATAGGCAATGGCTGAAGTACCCCAGCTGGATGTTGATGTTCAGTTTTTACTTGTTAACATTCAAAGCATCTAGCAATATATTCTGCCAATTCATTTTTCATGTTTGGCCAGAAATAACCCTTTATTGGCATGGTTATAGTTTTCTGATAACCTGGATGCCATGAATAAGGAGTTTTATGAATTTCATTTAGAATTAACAGCTTAATCTTAGGTACATTAGATACGTATAATCTGTCTTTATACAGTAATAATCATTTTTCATTCAAATTGTAACATATACTTAGACTTTCTATTAAATTCTCTTTTACTTTTGCTTGTATTTTTTGGTAATTTTCATTTTGTTCTATTCCAGCTTCAAGTTGTTCTTCCAAATCTGTTGTATAATTGTTGATGGCTACTGTAAAATTCAGCTTTGCATTTCTCCTTAATGCATCAACAACCTTATTCTATTTTCCTTTAATGTGTTGAATTTCAAAATCGTATTCACTTAGAAAAGCTAGCCACTTAACTTGCCTAGCATTCAAGTTAAGTTGGTCTAACAAGTATTTCAATCCTTTATTATCTGTCATTAATATGAACTTCCTTCCAATTAAATGATGACACCTCATCTTTAAGGCATGTATGACAACAGCTAATTCTAAGTCAAAAGTCGCATAATTTTTCTCATGAATCTTCAGCTTCTTAGACTCATAGGCAATGACGTGTCCTTCCTGAGTTAATACTCCACCTAAACCGTCATTGCATGCGTCAGTACATACTATAAAATATTTATTGGGGTCAACAATTCTTAGAATTGGTGCGGTGGTTAATAATGTTTTTGACTTTTTAAAACTATCTTCGCACATCTAATTCCAATCAAATTTCCTCCCTTTTTCTGCAAAGAGGTTATCGGATTTGCAATTCTTGAAAACCCTTCAATGAATCTACGGTAATAACCAGTAATCCCCATGAATGATCGGACGTCAGTTACGTCTTTTGGGGCTGGCCAATCTTCGATTGCCTTTATCTTTTCGAGGTCGACATAAATTTCTTCTTTAGTCACCACATGTCCTAAATACTGGATTTTATCTTGAAAGAAGTCACATTTACTAAATTTTGCAAAAAGTTGATGCTCTCGTAACTCTTGCAAGACAAATTTTAAGTGTTCTTTATGTTCCTCTTCAGATTTTGAGTAAATTCAAATGTCGTCAATAAATACGACCATAAATTTATCTAGATATTTATGCATTACCTTATTCATTAGACACATAAAAACAACTGGAGCATTAGTAAGCCCGAAGGGCATACCGACAAACTAGTAATGTCCATATCGAGTTCTAAAGGCTGTTTTAAAGATGTCTTCGTCTTTGATTCGGACCTGGTGGTATCCAGACCGTAAATCAATCTTTGAAAACACCGTGGCTCCACGTAGCTAATCAAACAGATCATTTATGCGAAGTAATGGGTATCTGTTCTTGATAGTCATTTTATTTAATTGACGATAATCTATACACAGTCATAGAGTTCCATCCTTCTTCTTAACAAAGATGACAGGTGCCCCCCAGGGAGACACACCGGGTCTAATGTAATTCTTATCAATAAGTTCTTTTAACTGAGACTTAATTTCATTTAATTCTAGTATATTCATCCGATAAGGGGCTTTTGAGCTGGGCACTGCACCAGGTACTAGCTCAATAGTAAAATCTAATTCCCGTTTTGGAGACAATCTCAGAATTTCTTTCAGAAATACATCTGAATATTCCCTTAGAATCGGAATATCTTCCAATTTTAATTTATCTATGTTGTTAATGTTTTTTTCATCGATTACTGTTACTGCATAAGTCTTACAGCCTTTCCTAACATCCCTCTTAAGCTGCAGAGCAGAGATCTGCCTTACGGTTGTTTTCCTAGGGATTCCCCTTACATTTATTAACTTTCCATCGTTATTTATGCTAGTAAAGGTTTTATCAAAGCAATTCAAGACCACCCTATGCTGCTCTATCAATCCATACCAATAAACATATCATATAAACCTGAAGGTAGCACATTGAGCTTAATCAAAGTTTCAAACTAATCCATAGTTACTGCACAATTCTTAACAAAGCTAATTACCTTTCTCTTTGCACCATGTTGAGGCCTGGAAAATCGCAGGCAACAATAGCAAGGGATTCTCCCCAGCCAACGTTCCCAACTAGCCCCTGACTGTTTGATGTAGGGAATCCGTCTGGTTTGCGATCCGGCTACCGTAGGTCAAGTAAAAAAAATAAGAGGTTTTACCGGTTGCGACCCGGTCCACCGTATATATTTTTGTATTTTTTACTTTTAGTATGAAATGCAAGTGCCTATTTAACATGCAGATTGATAGAGAATGCAAGGAGTATTCACAATGTGATGCGTAGGTTCTTACCTCTCGTCTTAAACTCTCATGCATCTAAATCATACACACAGCGAGAAATTAAATCTAACTACCTACCTATCCCCAAGGAGCAAGATTGTCACTTATTAATGAGTAATGTATCTTGTGTATGCATTATAAAGAGAAATTTCAGATAGCTAGTATTTCTTCCAAAACACATGAAAAATTAAAGATATTTAAACAACCAGATAACCAATTGCTTATGAACAACATTCATTACTCATGGTGGTAATTTTCATAAAATGAACCAGAAATCATTCAGACAAGAACATAGGTCCTATGAGTTAGAACGATCTCACAGTTAATGAACATAAAGCTGAAAATGAAAAAGTTCATCTTCAACAAATCCATAGCATAACATTTGAACATCCCACTAAGCTTTCTCCAACATGCAAACTATAATTCTCTATTGCAAAAGGAAATAGTTCTTCTTACAATATGTCTTCACTCTTATGGCTGAGAAAAAAGTCCATCCCTTATCTAAATCTTCTATATTTATACAAAAAGAACCAAATTGTTGGGCAGACCACGAATGACTCTTGGGCTTCCCCAAAACCGTTTAGTCTCACAATTTTGTCCTCTTGTGAGTGCTCATGATCCGCATAATGCGTTACATTTCGGATTAAGATTTATGAGTACTTCATAAAACATGACCAACTTAGTGACTGGTGAACCTTTCCAAGCCTGGCCCCTGTTGCTAACGATTCTGCTTTGTCTTTATTTGTCTCTTTAAAAAAAAAAAATCCCTTGATCTTAGAATATCTCTGCCTATCGCTTTTCGGTCAGCTTTCTTCTGCTTTGTCTTCCAGCTATGTCGTCTTTGCAGCAGGAGTCTGAAGAATCTTCTAAATCCACAGTTAAACAAAATTCATCATTAATTCGGACTGCATCTTTTCAACAAACATAACCATACTAATGATACGGCTGATCATCAAAATGAGGCCCTGTACTGCGTTCTCGTCGCGAAACCCTTAACACGAATCAAAAACCGTCGCCGCCCAAAGAAAGGTTAAAAACTCACAAAATGGTGGGAAAAACCTTATCGGCAGCTTGAACCACTAAAACATCAGGAGGATAGTTTAAAAAACATCCGCAACGGAGGGCTTCAGACGGACAACGAGCTCCGTTGGACCAATAAGCCTATCGGCGTCCGAAAAACTAAACACCAAAGCATCGAGTGGAAACGTTCTTCGTCGGCGAACGGAACGACATAAACGTTGGGCGGTTAGAGAATTACGCAGCCGCAATGGCGGAAGACAGAAAGACTACGGAATCTGCGGCAAATAAAAACATATCGACGAAAACCAACACAAAACATCGGCGAGCGGAGCAGTTATATGGCGGAAATTTAGTTCACTTGGGAGCCGTAATGGCGGAAAGCAATCAGACTATGACTTCTAACTTACAGTCATAAAACTTTCGGACATGGCGCAGAAACCTCATGAAAACGCTAAGTGCTCGGAAATCATCGTTCAGCTTCCGCAATGGCGGCCCCAAAGGGAAATACGGCTCCGATGCATGGTTAAAAGACTTCCGAACAACCAAACTAAAACGTTAAGTTCCAACAGACTTTCGGCCGAGCAGCGATGAAAAAGCTTGTTTCATCTCCAAAACAGCGGTGAAAACAATGAAATAGACTTCCGATAACAAAGAAAGAAATCGCAGATCGAACAGGCAACATCTGAAATCCAATCTTCAAAATTCACAGTTCAAACAGTTTCATACATAAGCAATTTTCCGAAAAGTACGAAAACAGTTGACCTCAAAACAATCCAAACCTGTAGCAGAGGGGAAACAAAAACAGAGTTAATGGATCCAAACAATTTTATGCAAGATAAAAGTTAAGAGGAGGGTCCAAAATTTCAAAAATTTGGGAAAACATTTGCAGCTGCAACAATTGGCGACTACCTGGTGAACCTAGAATCTTTGGACAATTTATTTCTTAAGTATCAGACTATTTTAACAATAGAGCCAACATGTTGAATTCTTCTAGATGTATGGATTTCCCAAATGGAAAATATATGTACTTTTAATCATTAATGATAGTCCAATTTAAGGGAAAGGAAAACAAGATTTCCAAGTCAAGATAACTCTTTTGAGGATAGGAAGATGAGTTTCATTTATTACCTCTGCCTTCGGGTAGCTCCCAGCTTGGACACCACAGGATTGTAACATATGGTAAACAGAAATATTCATGTGTTCCTCATTCCTATGTCATTTTGCACTTTTGAACTTTTGTTCTTTGCATATGAGTCCTCATGCATGCCTTTTTTTCTGAAATTTTTTATTCGGGCTCTTCTATCCCTAGTGTCATTTTGTGTGAGAGATGTATTTAACTTTCAGCGCACGGACGGAGAAGACCTTTGGCAATTTGGTACTTATATGGTTCAGTACTTTGTTTCGATACATAATGCTTTTATAGGAGTTTTTTTACTCTTATCTGCATTTTAGCTTTCAATTCTTAACATGGGATCACTTATATATAATATATTGTTTACCTTGCTTCCTTTTCGTGGGTCCTTTGATGTCACTCACTAAGACATTTTACATATGAGATAGATGGAGCCTCAAAATAGTATTTCAGACATTTTGATCTTGGTTTATTTTACAAGGATTAAGTAGGACTTCAATGTGTTCATAGCCATTCAGGAAAATTGCTAAACTAGAAGAAATTCTTTCAGATAAAACAATAGTACGCAGTCTTATACTAAAGGACTTTAATTACTCCAGAATTCTGATACTCTCCATGCAACCAAAAGTTTGCCTCTTGCTTATTGAAATCAATCCAGATCTAAACTACAACAAAACAGAAAATAAACAAATCAAAATAAACAGCCAAATCAAATTATTTATGTACAAGATAAAAGAACAAAACAAAACTCAGGAAAAATAAGGATTGAGAACTAAACCATTTACTGGTAAGTTCTCTTCCCACCCCTGAAGATCCTGCAATTTATAGGTTGAGGGGCCAAGCTTTGCCGCAATCTGGAAAGGGCCTACCCATAGCTGTTGGAATTTCATGTGTTTTCCTTTCTCATCATGGAGATGATCCCACTTGAGAACCAAGTCTCCCACCTCAAATTCTTTTGTTCCAGCTTTGTGTTTATCAAACCATCTCTTTACTACTTCTTGTTGTTGTTTAAAACGTTCTTTGGCCTTGGATCTAGACTCTTCTGCCTTCAACAGATTATGTATCCTCATTTGCAAGACTTCATTATTTGATCCTCTGGATTCTTGGGTGACTATGGAAGAGGGTAGCATGATATTGGGGGGTAGAATGGCCTCTTTTCCATAAACAAGGGTATACGGGGATACACCTAATGCATTCTTGGAGGTGACCCTGTCAACCCAAAGAGCATTTGGTAATGTGGAGTGCCAACTCCTCTGGTTTTCTATCACTGTCTTTTTTAAAATCCTAATCATATTTTTGTTCGTAGATTCAGCCAAGCCATTTCCCTGTGGATAGTAATTAGCAAAGTAATGCAACTTAATTCCTTTCTCATGAGAAAATGCAGTTAATCTAATCGAGGAAGAGTAAGTAGCGTTATCGAAAACTAAAGAAATTAGAACTCCAAACCTGGTCAAAATATGATATTGCAAGAAGTCCATGACCGCATCTTCATTTACTTTATGCAACATAATGGCTTCGACCCAACGAGTGAAGTAGTCGGTTGCCATCAAAATATATTTGTGTTGCAGGAAAGAATTTGGCTTTATCTCTCCAATGATTTCCATCCCCCACTGCTCAAAAAATTCGGTTATCATAACAGGCTTTAATGGTCTTGCTGCCTTAATTTGTCTTCCACCACACCTTTGGCAGATGTCGCACTTTTTGACATGGGCGTGTGCATCTTTGAACAGAGTGGGCCAATAGTATCCGGCTCTGAGAATCTTATGAGCTGTAGTATCTTCAGAGAAATGTCCTCCAGCAGGCCCATCATGTAAATCTATCATTACCCTTTTCGCATCTTCTTTCTCTAAGCATCTAAGGAGAACTCCATTATAATTCTTTCTGAATAATATTCCTTCAACAATCTGATAGGAGGCTGATTTAAGACGTAATGCTCTTCTTTGCTTAAAATTCCAGTGTTCCGGTAATAATCCCGTCTGAAAGTAATGCACAAGGTCTTGATACCAGGAGTTTGGAGCTGTGAAAAGAGGACATGCATCCATCAAATGTAACTCAGCTTCGTCTTCCCAGTCATGTTCTTCATTGTCTTTACCTTCAGTCATCAGTCTGCACAATCCTTGCCCTTTAACTATGGAAGCTGGCTTGAATTCGAGGTCATACTCCTGTAGAGCCGTTAACCAGTTGCCTCTTCTTTCTCCTAACTCCTTTTGTACGAAAAGAGACCTCACAGCTGGGTGTGGAACGATTACCTTTGTTCAGTTCTTTAGCATGTATGGCCTAAATTGTTTCTCCACTTTGAACACTGCGTAAGCTTGTTTATCCACAGCTGGGTAATTCAATTCGGCCCCTTGCAAACCAATGCTCATAAATGATATGGGAAACTCATCTCCCCCATCTTCCTTCTGGGTAAGCACAGCTGCTAGTGAATCATCAGATGGGAAAGTGTACAAAATAAAATCTTTCTCAAAATCTGGACTTTTGAGAGAGGGTGCGTGCGCGACCGCTGTCTTTTTTCTACTGAATGTGTTCTTCTCTACCTCAGTCCATTTGAATTGTACACTTTGCTTTACCATTTGCTGCAAAGGTTTAACAATTTGCGCGAAATCTGACACAAACCTTCGCACGAAGTTTATTGTCCCCATAAACGACTGCATGCCCTTTTTATTATGGGGTAAGGGAATCTGTTCGATGGCTTTGATCCTTTCTAGGTCTATGGAGATCCCCTTCTTAGAAACCATGTGACCCAACAACTTACCTTCTGTAACTTCAAACACGCACTTCTTGGGGTTTAGTGAGATACCATATTTTCTGCAGCGTTCAAAAATCTGTTTTAGATGAAATGCGTGTTCTTCTCTTTTCTTTGAAAATATCGTGATGTCATCGAGGTATACTACAGCACTACGACCAATCAGACTGCGGAACGCTATGTCCATAGCCCTCTGGAAAGTTGCTCCAACGTTTATGAATCCAAAGGGTAGCCTTCTATAAGCAAAAGTTCCCCACCTGGTTCCGAACGTCGTTTTAAGTCTGTCTTCTTCAGCTACTAATACTTGATTGTAGCCTGAGAATCCATCTAATAAAGAGAATAGTTCAGAACCTGAAACCATTTGCAATATCTGCTCCATGGGTGGAACATGATAATTGTCTTTATCTGAAGCGCAATTTAAGTTTCTGAAATCCACACATAGCCTGATTTCTCCGGATTTCTTCCTTACCGGAACCAGATTTGACACCCATTCCGAGTGTCTAACCTTGAAGATAATCCTAGCATCCAATAGTTTCTTGACTTCACTCTGGATTAAAGGTTCTAATTTTGGATGCATTTTCCTTAAAGGCTGCTGATACGGTTGATTCCAGATCTGATGGGGATAACATGCTGGATAATATTGGTGTCATATGTCTTCGGATCTTCATACGTCCAAGCAAAAATATCTTTGTATTATTTGAAAAGACTGATAAACTTATTCCTTTCACCTGGGGAACAACATTTTCCCAAACTCACATATTTGGGCTCCATTTCAATCCCCAAATTAATCAACTCGAACTGTAGAGACAAGCTATGAGTCTTCACATTCGTTGGTCTTCTAAACTTCTCGTTTAAATCAAACATTCGTTCTAAAGCCCTGACTCCTTTAGGAATGAAGTTATCGAATTTAAACTCGACTTGATGTTCTTCATCATCAATAATGGCCCCTTTGAAAGACTCGTCATTTGTCAAGCATTTTGTAATCTGTTGATCATCATCGAACACTCGTAGATTGGTTATCATGTCTGGAACTAAAGGCCTGAAAAGCAATTCAACAGAGCACCGATTATTTAGAAGGAACAAGCCTCGCAGCTGAGGTGGCCAACAAGTCAGTTGCTGCATTCTTAAGTCTTGGAATCGATACAATGTTAAATGCATTAAAACCTTTAAGTAAATCCCATACTTCATTTTGATAAGCTTTTAAATGAGGAGAAATGCAATGTATTTGGTTTCGAATTTGCTTTACAATTATTTCAGAGTCCCCAAACACCTTCAGATTTTTTTACCTTAAATTCAATTGCTTTCCTTATTCCCTGAACTAGTGCTTCATATTCAGCTGCGTTATTGGTACATTCAAACTCTAACCTACATGCAAGAAAATGTTTGTTTTTCCTAGGTTCAATTAGGACACAGTCGGCTCCTGACCCTTCTAAAGTTTTAGAACCATCAAAGAAAAGTGTCCAAAAATTGCTAACTACTGTGCGGGAATTAACATCTGCTTCTACTGCTAAGTCTACTATTTTACAATCAATTTCATCATCCTGTGAAAACCGAAGGAGATCAGGCTGAGCGTCTGATGTATCGTTGGCTTCTTCCGCTTGATAGTTTCCTGGTTCAAGCTCAATAAAGTAGTTTCCCAAAACAGAATCCACTGGTTCAGTTTTACCCTCGAATTGAGTAACATTGTATTTCATGTGAGGCTCCCTCAAAAATTTAATTTGATTTGGGCTTCCTTTATATGGTAGCCACGGATGTGACCAGTCCGAGGCAAAATATCTGTTTAGCTTTGCCGACCAATCCCTGCTCAAAACAAGTCCATAGGCTTCTGGTATGTCAGCCACCATGATATCAATGAATTGACACACCTTATCATTCGAAAATAAACGAACGAGGACATCCTCCATTTCCCCAATTACCTTCACACTTGTTCTATCCAACTGAACGACCCTCCAGGTAGGATGGTTTAGGTTGCCCATTTATCTTTTTGCAGACCGACAGCGGCATGATGTTGACTGATGCCCCCGAGTCCACTAGGCAGTTATGCACGTTGTCGTTGAAAATTTCAAAAGTAAGGAGAAAAGGTGGATTCTTGCTTTTAGGCTTACCTCCCATACTTGCTTCATCAATTTCTTCTTCCTGGGGCTGGTTGTCAGTAGGCAGCCTATCCTCTGATACTTCAAGTGCTTTCAATAGTTTTTCTTTCTGCTGCGGCACATTGCACATTTCAAATAATGAGATGTTTGCCCTTACCTTTTTGATATCCTCCACAATGTCATAATCCATCTTATGTTCTGTGAGCTTTGATCTAACTTTATCTATTTTTTCTTCATTGGGCTTAGTAAACATGTTGGTTTGTCTAGGATTTTGACTGGTGATGGTAAATTCCGAAATTTTATTAGTTGAGGAGTTGTTTTGGAGTTTCTTAACATTCTTTTGAAGTCTTTTGATCTTCGGGAGCATAAGATTGTTTTCCTTAAGCAACCCCTGGCTTCTTGTTTCTATATTTGTTTCCAGGATGCTCTCGTTCTTCAAATCCTTTTCCTTAGTGGCATCGAACAAAGAAACACAGTCCCATAAAAACATGGTCTCATCCTCCTGCTTTTCCGTTGATGTATTGTTGTCTTTCGCTTCTTCATCTTTATCTTCTGTTAATTTAGAATCCAACAGCTGATTCATAACCAACGTCATGGAATTTATCCATTGAGAACAATTCTTTTCAGAATGGAGTTGTTGGTGGAAAGTGCAGAAGTTATCCATTCCTACCTCCGTTAAATTCATATATGCAGGGCCATGCGGAGGGGGTTGAGGTTGACTGTTATCCTCTCTTTTCTTGTAATAAGGTTTATAGAACTTATGGGCTTCTTTGTCCTTTTCCAAGTCTATGATTATTTTAGAGAGTTTATGTATCATTTTTGCCATTCCCTCGAAATCTGACAATTGCTCCTCCTTAGGCTTAGTAAATAACAAAGCTTTTCCCCCAACATTTTTTCCTCCTGGCCGTTCAGGATAATCCTCAATGCTTTCTTTTTTGGTCTCTACCTTCTTTGCTTCTTCATAAGTCTCTGCTAACGTAGGTTTGGCCTTCATTTTGGCAAACATGGCCAACTCGGGTCCCAGAGCTGAGGTATAATATTCAATTAGGACCTTGTCTGAGGGTTTGTCAGTTTCAGAAAAATTCTTAAGATAGGCCGCGAATCTTTGGGTAAAACTATGCACCTTCTCTTTTCTTTCCTTCTTTAAAGAGCATAGTCCTTTCATGAGTACTGCATGCGTCTTTTGGGTTGCATACTTACTTCTAAAAATTCTTTCAAAGGTATCCCAATTTGGGATAGAGTTTGCAGGAAAACCATAATACCATGATGTTGCTGCTCCTTTAAGAGTGTGGGAAAAGTCTACAAACTACATCTTCATGCTCCCCAGCGCTTAATCTTTCTATTTCCAAATAAAAACTTTGTAAATGGTCATCAACTAGCATCTTCTCGTTTGGATCAAACTTAGGTAGCATCTTCTCAAAGGCTTGAGGCAAGTCGTGCAATGAAGTTGTTAAGTTCAAAGGCGACCTGGCTTTCCAAGCAGGTGGAGGATTAGGTGGGTTGGGCGGTTGATTAGCGTTTACTCCTGTAATGAGTCTGGGTGGGGAGTGAGGGGGTGAATGAACAGGAGTACGGACAGGTGAACCATAAGGTGTCTCTAAGCCCACTTGATTCAAAAGTCGAACCACTTTCTGTAAGGCTCTTTCTACAAGTTCTTCCAAATCTCCAACCAACACTGAGTCTTCCAATATAGGACGGTCTCTCCTTTTATGTTCTCTTCTAAGCAAATCAGGGATAATTGGTAATCCTCCAATATTCTTCACATATGCCCTAGTGTGTCTTCTCAGATCATTTATTACTTGGTTGTCACAAGCAAATAGATGTTCCCTACTCTCTTGAGTATTTGAATCGGGACAAAGACTGCTTTCGAGAAAACGGGCTTCCTCGGCTAGCCATGCACTGGCGGCCCTCCTTCTAGTGCCAGAAACTGTTGAGGCCTGAAAAATCGCAGGCAACAACAGCAAGGGATTCTCCCCAGTCAACGTTCCCAACTAGCCCGTGACTGTTTGGTGTAGGGAATCCCTCCGGTTTGCAATCCGGCTGCCGTAGGTCAAGTAACAAAAATAAGAGGTTTTACCGGTTGCGGCCCAGTCCACCGTATATATTTTTTATTTTTAATATGATATGCAAGTGCCTATTTAACATGCAGATTGATAGAGAATGCAAAGAGTATTCACAATGTGATGTGCAGGTTCTTACCTCTCATCTTAAACTCTCGTGCATCTAAATCATACACACAGCGAGAAATTAAATCTAACTACCTACCTATCCCCAGGGAGCAAGCTTGTCACTTATTAATGAGTAATGTATCTTGTGTATGCATTATAAAGAGAAATTTCAGATAGCTAATATTTCTTCCAAAACACATGAACAATTAAAAATATTTAAACAACCAGATAACCAATTGCTTACGAACAACATTCATTACTCATGGTGGTAATTTTCATAAAATGAACCAGAAATCATTCAGACAAGAACATAGGTCCTAAGAGTTAGAACGATCTCACAGTTAATGAACATAAAGTTGAAAACGAAAAAAGTTCCTCTTCAACAAATCCATAGCATAACATTTGAACATCCCACCAAGCTTTCTCCAACAGGCAAACTGTAATTCTCCATTGCAAAAGGAAATAGTTCTTCTTACAATATGTCTTCACTCATCTAGCTAGGAAAAAAGTCCATCCCTTATCTAAATCTTCTATATTTATACAAAAAGAACCAAACTGTTGGGCTGCCCACGAATGACTCATGGGCTTCCCCAAAACCGTTTAGTCTCACAATTTTGTCCTCTTGTGAGTGCTCATGATCCACATAATGCGTTACATTTCGGATTAAGATTTATGAGTACTTCATAAAACATGACCAACTTAGTGACTGATAAACCTTTCCAAGCCTGGCCCTTGTTGCTAACGATTCTGTTGTCTTTATTTGTCTCTTTAAAAAAAAAATTCATTGATCTTAGAATATCTCTGCCTATCGCTTTTCGGCCAGCTTTCTTCTGCTTTGTCTTTCAGCTATGTCGTCTTTGCAGCAGGAGTCTGAAGAATCTTCTAAATCTGCCTGCAGTTAAACAAAATTCATCATTAATTTGGACTGCATCTTTTCAACAAACATAACCATACTAATGATACGGCCGGTCATCAAAATGAGGCCCTGTACTGCGTTCTCATCGCGAAACCCTTCACATGAATCAGAAACTGCCGCCGCCCAAAGAAAGATTAAAAACTCACAAAATGGCGGGAAAAACCTTATCGACAGCTTGAACCACTAAAACATCGGGAGAATAGTTTAAAAAACATCTGCAACGGAGGGCTTCAGACGGACAACGAGCTCCGTTGGACCAATAAGCCTATCGGCGTCCGAAAAATCAAACATTAAAGCATCGGGTGGAAACGTTCTTCGTCGGCGAACGAAACGACATAAACGTCGAGCGGTTAGAGAACTACGCAACCGGAATGGCGGAAGATGAAAAGACTACGGACTCCGTGGCAAATAAAAACATATCGGCGAAAACCAACACAAAACTTCGGCGAGCGGAGCAGTTATATGGCGGACATTTAGTTCGCTCGGGAGCCGTAATGGCAGAAAGCAATCAGACTATGACTTCCGAATTACAGTCATAAAACTTTCGAACATGGCGCAGAAACCTCATGAAAACGCTAAGTGCTCGGAAATCATCGTTCAGCTTCCGCAATGGCGGCCCCGAAGGGAAATACAGCTCCGATGCATGGTTAAAAGACTTCCGAACAACCAAACTAAAACGTTAAGTTCCAACAGACTTTCGGCCGGGCAGCGACAAAAAAGCTTGTTTCATCTCCAAAATAGCGGTGAAAACAATGAAATAGACTTCCGATAACAAAGAAAGAAATCACAGATCGAACGGGCAACATTTGAAATCCAATCTTCAAAATTCACAGTTCAAACAGTTTCAGACAAACAATTTTTCGAAAAGTACGAAAATAGTTGACCTCAAAACAATCCAAACTTGTAGCAGAGGGGAAACAAAAACAGAGTTAATGGATCCAAACAATTTTAGGCAAGATAAAAGTTAAGAGGGTCCAAAATTTCAAAAATTTGGGAAAACAGTTGCAGCTGCAACACACTAGTAGCTAATTGAACTAACCAAGAACTTGCAAACTTTTCAACTTGAAGCTTACACTTTTCTACTAAATTAGGAGAAATATAGCTTAAACTAGCTCCTGGATCAATTAAAATAGATATAGGTATTTGATTTATCTTACCTTCCACTTCCACCATGGAAGTTTGATAATCTGTTTGTCGGTTCTCTAATGCTGCATTGATCTTGGGCATTGTTCTCGCTAAATCACCAACAGTCATCTCCCCCTGTATTGTGTGTATGTTGCTAACAGTCTTCTTCTGATTGTGGCAGACTGATGCATAATGCAGACTATTGCATTCCCAACACTTTATGGGTTCATTTCGTTCAAAGTTCGTTGTATAGTTATTGTGGTTGTTAGCAGATTTTGTCTCCTTTGATTATTCGGATTGGTCTGTGAATTACTTTTGTTTCCTTGGAAATTCTTACTAGGAAAATTTCTAGAGTTATTATTTTTAGAATTTTGATTAGGCACAAACTCTTCTTTTTTTGTTCAAAGTTATTATTCCTTTTGGCCTTCCAGTTGGCCATGCTCTCCTTTTTACGATTCTGTTCATAACAGAAATTCGTTTTTCTCATTGCTTTCTCCAATGTTTTCAGATTATCATACTCAATTATGTCATTTATATGATAAGGTAAACAGCTGAGAAACCATTGTACCTTAGGTTTCTCGTCCACAATATATGGCACATACCTGACCAGACTTAGAAATTTACTATTTAATTCTTTCATATTCATTGTACCCAATTTTAGCTCGTAGAATTCCTTAGCCCATTCCTCATAATATTGTTCAGATAAAAAATTATTTTTGAAATATTTCTTAAATGTACTCCAATTTATGTTTTTCTCCCTTATACCTTTTACTCTTTTTAAGTCCTGCCACCATATATCAGTTTTTCCCGTAAGATTATAAATAGCCATCCTGACCTTCAGTTGATTAGAATAGTTATAAATTTGTAAATATTTCTTCATCTCGAACAACCAGGATTCTGTTTCTTCCCCCTTCTCAGTTTCCCCATTAAATGTTGGTGGCTTGATCTTATTGAATTCCCCAAAGATTTCATAAGGTTTAAATTTTCTCTTCCTAGTATGGTGGTTATATTCACTACTGTCACTAGTATAATGAGAGTTTTGTTTATGTAAATCACCATATACTTAAAAAATGAGCTACTTTTGTTTTTAACTTGTTTAGTCTTTTTATCTTTATGCTGATAACCTATATCTTCAGACTCGGTTTTTTTACCTTTTCGCTCAGTATGAAATCTTTCCATTAAGATATGATTTAGCTCCTCCTGAGCTCTCAGAATCTTCTCATTTTCTTTCCTAACAGATTCCATCTCTGTTTTTAATTCTTTAACTGTTTGTAGTAGTTCGGAAGAATTATTAGTTATATCTTCTTGCATAGGTTCTTTTTGAAGATTATTTCGTTCAATGTAAGAAGATTCTTCATCCGCATATTCTTCCAATCTATCCATACCTGTCATTAACTCAGAAACAAAATTATTTGTGTGTATCATTCAAAGAAAACAACATCAACATATTTATTTAAATTTATTGTTCCATATAAGCAAGTTGAGCGACATTCAGGCCTAGTGTTTGAACTATGTGCTCTGATACCACATGTAATATCCCAAAAATTCATAAAAATTTAAAAATTTTCAAGTGACATAAAATGTCTAAAGTCGCAGCTAAATACCTACTAATGGTTAGCGGAAAATAAAACAGTTTATAAAAATACATGGGATCGCTTCTTTATAAGAACATGTAAACTAAAAGGTGTAATCTTAAAAACTTGTGTTAGTGCTATTAACGACTTAGCAGTTGTCATTCTATCAGAGTTTGAAAATGACTTGCATTTTGCTGCTGCTGGATATACTGATGTTTATCTTTTGTCAAGTAGGTAAGAATTATTGTGTGTGATCAAGGCTTACTTAGCGTTCAGCTAACTCAATTGGACTGCTGGTTCCTTACAGGCTTAGCAGGTAAGCGTATGATCCAGTAGAGTGCTATTTAAATTCAAGTCGATAAACTACTTCCCTAGCATGATTAAGATGCTAGTCTTAGAAAATGTTTTAATATGTTGCTTGTCTTCAAGGAGGTAAAGTTAATATTTTTCTGTCGTTACAACTCCATAATAAAAGTTTAACAAACTGCATCAGCATAGTTATATAACGCTTTTCAGATACTATGCCGAAGGAAAATCAAATTACTGTTTGGTTTGATTCCAAGAATACCATATACTTTTGTTGAAAGCAATTTTGATCTAGATTTTAACTAGGATGCATTCTTAGTACTCCGTCTTTTGCTTAGTTGAAGCATACATTGGATTCTAGTTTTTTAGCATCATTAAAATGAATCATACACGAGCTACTTCGTAGTTCCTAAACCACCATCCTAGCCTATTTTTGCTGGAAAAGAGTTACTTTAAAACTCCTACGACCTAACATCCAAAGATGTATACCATTTTTACCTTATCCTAGGTTTTTCATTATATAATTTTCATGTTATAAAAAAATGTACTCCTTATTCTTTTTTTATGTATCTTTTACTTCAAAAACTGAGTGTATTCTCAGCTACAACTAAAACTTCATGCAAGTTGATTAGTAGACTTTTGAAATATCTATATACAAAGTCTTAGCACATGAAGTTAGCAAAAGAATCGACTAAAACTTCATGCAAGTTGATTAGTAGACTTTTGAAATATCTATACACACAGTCTTAGCACATACAGTTAGCAAAAGAAACTATTTAAATTTGACATAGCTTATGGGTTACTTCATATCTTAAGATTATGATTTATAACCTAGGTATCGCTAATCTCCATGGCAATGATATATATATTATTGGCAATCATAAACAATGTATAGTTTATAACGATCGTTGGTTTGAAACTGTAAAACATTGGGTTGCAGCGCTGACTATGGAACTTTACCCACGCTAGAGAAAATAATTCGAAGGACACGTGGGATGGTTTTATCCACACAAGGGTTGACTTATAACTCCAAAACCCTACTCATTTGCTTAACGGAGCGAGGGTTCCTCCGTCTTGTTGGCCGAGCTGAGAGCTCGCGGCCACATGAGACCTGTAACCACCTTCAAGTTTTTAACAGCTTGCTTCAGAAAATCAAACGATGTGACCGTCTTGAGAGAGGTCGTGAGTGGTTTTTGGTCTTTAAAGGTTAATGTAGTTTACAGCGAGTGTAGATACTGGCTTTTCTTCAGGACTCGAGGACTGTATTTGTCTTGAGCTTGCAAACTGACTGACAGAGCTTGAGCAAGAGTACTCATTCATTCAGTTGAGTTGAAATTCTCGTTTTCCTTTGCAGTGGTGACTCAGTGTCTTCTCGTCTTCTGGCACGGTGCCAACACGATCTAAGGTGGCCATTTTACCTAAGCTTCATCCTGAAACTTTAACAAGTAGAGACTTACACTCATTTCATTTTTAGGTTAAATTTTATAAAAGGGTTTTACAAATTTTAAGAAAGACTTGTAATGATAATGTGGTTTGTAACCTTGCAGGTCCTTCTCCCGGCTCTGTAGGTGGAAACGAGCTTACTCCTTCAACGTTCCACTTGAGCATACAATTGGTAAGCCTCGGTTGCAAACGAGGGTTTCTTCCTGCAATTTGTTGTGGTGGTTAGAAGATAGGTTATTTGCGGTTGGTTATGGCACGACCTTGGTTTAACTGTTAGCTTGTTGTTTCTTGCTTACTTGTTTTATGTATGAGTTTTGAAACCCTTTGAGGGTAAATTGTGTAGGGAGGATGAAGGCTTATAGTAGCTGTGATAATTAGTTTTTAAGTCTAAGCCTTTACGGCTTGAACAATGTACACTTCTTTTACTTATTTTGATAGAGCTCAGCTTTAAGCCCTACGAGACTGTCGACCTCTGTCTAGTTAATTTTTAGTTTTTTAAAAATAGATTTTAAGGGAAAAGAAAAGACGGTTAAGCAGTGAGGATTTGTAAATGGATTAAGGGTTTTTACCTGTCCGTGATGTATGGTTACTGTTCGATAAATATTATTTTGTTTTAGCTAACATTTGGACAAGCATGTGTCTTAACCTGTAATTTTAAAGGCAATAAGCCATTTCCTATTTGATTTTGTTTTTGATAAATGGTTATTGTATTACTTTAATTATTGTCATGTAACTAAAAGGATTTGCATTGCAATGTAATTACGGGAATTTTTACTGTGTTAAGAGTATTGTTATTACTCTGTTTGGCTCTTAAGTGTTAATTTTCAAGTATACCCTACAGTTCGGTGAAAAAATAAATTTTACATGGAAAATTCTTAACTCTGTTTTATTATTTTCCTTTAATGATTTTTACAGCTGTTTTAATTCTTAAAAATGAAGATTTAGGGTAAATACTGCAAGCTTGGGAATATGATTAAGTTTATCCTTCAATAACCTAAGTAGTTGTCTTGAGGTTACGGGAGAAACTTATGTCTTAATACAGAGACACATATTGTCTGGAAATGAATTATTATAAGATTTTATTGAAAATTATCTCAACCTAAACCCTAAGTGATAGTTTGTTTACTATTTCTATGTTTATTTGTTAACTGTATCTATTGTATTTGTAAAGAATAATAGTATTCAAGTAGTTCTATAAGTAGTATGATTACTAAATATCTTTAACTACCTATGTTCAGTTCTTGTCTGAACTAAATACATTCAAATAGATGAAGTATTTACTGTCTTTTACAGAATAAATCATAAGCAAACTATAACATAATTTAATTACATTTTGCATTCAAGGTTAAGTAAGATTTATCATATCTACCTAAACACCCAGCTGTACTAGAGTACTGCCTAAGCCAGGCGTAGAAAAATACATTATGGAAATCTATTTCTATTTATTTATCATTTAGCATATTTACTGCTATTCCTAACATAATCTGTCAATTACTAAGTCCATCAATACACAGTTACTCTTTTCTTCATAAACCCTAATTAAATACTAACATGCTTGTATTTGAAAACTAGTAAACATTTTACTGACGACAGTAAATAAATATAATAACATGAAACAAATAAAACCTGTAAATGATGAGGTGACAACAGCTTAAGGAGGTTGTTCCTCCCAACCAACTCCTGGAGAAAGCTTATACTGCTCTTCCTCAGGACCCTAGAGCCTGTTTCCTAGTCCTCCTGGTAGAGTACTGGGTAAAGGATATGTCCTTAAGACCTTCTGTCACCTGACTAGTCCAATTACCTCAGTAATCCAAATCTGCTCACGGCAGTAAAAACTTCAGCCTAATCGCTGCAACAAGTTCATTCTCAGCAGTTAAACTCTCAAACTCACTTCAGTAATCCCCTCCATCGAATTTCTCATGAGCAAATTCATTCACTCTGAATGATCACTTCTCAGAAATGAGCAGCCTCAACTGTCTTCAATGGGAAATTTTATAGAAATGCCTAGGTCTTCTAGGTCAGTTTTCACTTAATGAGCCACCTGCTCCAATTCCAGTTTCTTGGGGAATCATTGCCACAAATATAGGGAAGTTGCCACCTGCAACAGTTGGAAGTAGTTTGAGGATGCTGCCACTTGTCAATGTACTCTCCACCTAGTCTCCTCCACCAAGTGACTAGTTAACACTCTTTTAACAGCTTCCCTAAGCTGTTGTCTCATCATTTATTTATTTATAAATAAAATATTGTGAATTACATTAATTATTCTTGACCCCACTTGGTCATCAATTACAAACTTCGCATAAATTATAACACAATGTTCCTCAAATAACATTAAATTGTTTTTGCAAATTGGGGCATGTGACACTTCCATAAACATTTCCTGGCAGGGAGGGGAGAGGGTGTTTGTTTCTACTGAAGATGTAGGGGTAGTATTGAAATATTGTTCATGGACCTAAATGTAAAAGCACTGATAAATATGGAAATACAGATACCATTTAAACATAATTGCAATCTTGTAGAACATCATCCAACACAAAAATTGCAGCATATTAGTAAGAGAGATGTCAGGATAATCAATATATCATAACCAGACCAAATTTGTTAGTTCGGGGAATATAGACTCTGTATGACCGTATTCTTTAAAGTTGCCAATCAGCAACTCTGAATTCATTTGCAATTTTCAACCGATACTTCAAGCATCAGCTGCAAGGTAGAAATATATTTCGAGGACCTGACGTGATTTTTCTGTCTTCAAATTCCAGGAGACCACAATAGAGTACATGACCTGGAAGATTGTCTCAAGCAAGAAACTACTCAGTAAAGACCACTGACAAAGATTCCTAGGAGCAATAAAAGTAACAAATACAATAAATAATAAGAAATTGTTGTTATTGGATACACATTTACATGCAACAAATCTTTCAGGAATTCTCTTGTTACCTACCAATTTTGTAAAGATGGTAGTTTTATTGACTATAGCCTTTTCATATAACTATTTTAGTACTTAATAGGTCCCTCCAGGCTCCCTGCTGCAAACTGCAACCAGAAATAAACAATATGCTAGTAAATGTATATGATTAGACAGCCAAGCTTCATCCTTAACTGAGCACTTTGGAGGTGATATGTACTTCAAGAAAAGTTACCTGCCGCACTATGGGATCTGTTGATGTGTCAAACTCACGTGTCATACCCTTCCAAACTACCTGACCTTCATGAAGGAAGAGCAGCCTGGAAAACCCCTGGTATTCAAGTTAAAACCACCAAAAAATGCAATATGTATGTAGCCTCTCAGCTGAAATGTTCCAAGTTATAACATTGGTTGATGTGCAAACCTAAATAGACTTGCATCTAAACTAAGAGGCAAATACCTAAATATCTGAACTTACCTGTCAACCGCCCGCCTTATTGTGCTGTGTTGATGGGTTACAGCAATATATGAAGTAATCTTTCCAGGTCTCCCCACTGCATCACGTCCTTTAATGTGCATTGCTCGGATAAGATCCTCAACAACAGTGGATGCAATTGGATCAAGCCCAGCAGTTGGTTCATCATACATTACAACCTTGCATTCATCCACAGTATATTCATTCAAATTGAGTGATTCACACTTTATTTCCATACATTTTGTATTAACATCACGTTGGAAAGGATAACGTAAGAACAAACAAAATTACAGGTTACATATATATGAAAAATGATCTCACAAAAAGGCAACCATAAAACTGCAAACAAGATTTGACTAAGATGCAACATTAATATTCAATACTATATCCAAATAGAAGATGTCTCCATCAAGAACATGGACAAATGCCCGGTGCAGAAAGCAATAAAATAAAAGGGACTAATCATGCTAATCTATATCCATACATTTTCAAGGCTGCAGGAAGTTCACACTTTCAGTTAAATAAACTGACTAGAACGCACAAAAGCAAAACTGCATCCTTAAAAAGTAAGGTGAGTAGCAAATTTCATCTGGAAACTACAGGAAATATTCCATAAAAAGAGCACCTTTTCTTTATTAGCTTGCTGATGATTCATTATACCATCTCATACATGCTGTTTGAACATAATGTAACATACAATATTCCCCAAGTTTAAGTGCCACTTTTAGTTGTTGGCATTAATTTGGAAATTCTTCTTTGCTTTTACCATTGTTTGGAGATCTGGCAGTCATTTACTAATTTTCCAAATGCATAAAATGTGAAGACTGTCTAATATCTGCACATCTGAAAATGCAAACTGTTAAATTAGTTATCATACAATTTCACATATATCACCACATTCAGCAATGCATTGCAATGTCAAATCAAAGGTGATGGCTTAGGAGTTAAAACACGCCCAAGGTTGTGATATATCAGTGATGAGCAATGTTAACCTATCATTGGCTCAATCAAAAAAATTAACATACAAAACATTCACTATTAGGGAAACTTCCATATTTGATTCTGTTCCAGAATGCAAAACTATGCATGAATGCAGCTTTACCTAAATCCCATTTTTTTATCATTTCCTGCAATTGGTGCTTAATCCATGTATAACTCTGCCCACTCAATGGTGCACCAAAGTAGCTAGCTTGATTGTCATCCAAGAATCTTTATCAGGTTTTTCAAATTTTCACAGATGCACCATTGGGTTCTCCCCTTCCTAGACTTTCTCAAAACGCTTCCAAGCATATAGCTCTAAAAAATCGTTCTGCACTCTTCAAATAATTGATCCGAATCACCTTCAATTCCAGGGGACCTAAATACCAACATTTCATCTTCTTGTAAAACTATCATCGTTTGCATGGTTCCAATGTGGGAGATCTTGCAATTCTTAGTCTTTTGTAGAAACAATTTCTCCTTCCTAGATTCCTAGGTTCGTTGTGGACCCAGCACTAATCTTCTGCTGTCATTGTCACAACATCATGTAGAATAATCAATGATCATAACTAATTGAACCCCTACTCGCATTAATCAATGCACATACTTCAGCATTTTACATGCATGAATCATCAGCTTAGACAACAATCTAGAAATTTTTTCACAATAGAATATTATAATAATGGTCACATTATCCTATATACTTTAGAATCGATCTTAGTCAATAACAAATGGGTCATTTAATATCAGCGTTATAAAATAAATTCAATTCTCATTGTGAGTCATCTCCCCTGCGACTCTTGGTGCTTCACCTACGTGCCTTCTGATGTACAAAAGAACATTGAGCATATTGGAATAAACCAGTTCAAGCTTTGGGTCTTTTCTTTGCAATATTGTTCTAGGTAATTTTTATATGAATTTCATTATGGCATCATAGCTCAGTTTATAGAGTTTCAAGGGACACAGGTTGGAATTTGTTTATGGTTGAACAAGCAACAGGAGTAAAGATTCTCAGCATAGAAAACGTGATCAGCAAATTGTGACAAAATTTACAGAAGACAAACCTGGGGTAGTAACAAGGAAAGTTTCATAGGAGGTAACGGAGTAATTTGTTGTTTGGCTTTTGAATTCAATATTTATAATTTAAAAATAAAATGGCAACCCTTCAAATATATAATGTTGCCCAAACCTACAGAAGTTTAATGTACATAATTATAGCCTCTGAAAACAAAGGCGGATAGCAAATTTTGAATATCAGGAGTTAATGGAAGTCATGACAAGCAAGGTAACAAGGGATGATTTTGAAGATGAAACAGAACAAAAGTAGTATGGTATCAAGAATCGGGAAAGACTGTTGTGTTAACAAAATTATAGATGACAAGAGATGATTTTGAAGATGAAACGGAACAAAAAGAGTATGGTACTAAGAGTTGGGAGACTGTTGTGTTCATAAAATTATCAGCCACCAATCATATGCTACTGCAAGTGCAGGATGCCAGCACTGCTTATAAGGTATGGAAGAGATTGTTGAACCTCCATGAATCTTTAGACAAAGGAAGGGTCTTGTACCAATGAAAATTGTTTTGCTCCACAAAGATGGAAGGAGATTCAATTTCAAGACAGCTGCTGAATTGAAGGATATCAGAGATCAAATTGCTTACTATAGGCAGAGAGGTAGATGAGGACATGGTAGTATTTATTCTAAAGAGTCTGACTCAATCATTTGAGCTCTTTGTTGAGACAGTAAGTATTACCTATGAATAGACTGATATTACTTTGGACAAGTTTGTCAAGCTAGTTGCAGGAGCATTGAAAGAAGCAATTTGAAAATGGCAGTGAAATGTCCAGGAGTGCTTTTGCTTCCAAACACAAATATAAAGGAAAGTAACAACATGATGGAGGGGAAAGCAATTCAAACAGTGCAACTACCATGTAACAACCCCACCCAGAAAAGAGAAAATGCTAGAAATATGTTAGGCACAAATCTCTCATTCTGATCAATACATTTGAAAAAAAACAATCAAATGTAAAATGGAAATCAAACAACCAAAGAGAAAGGAAGTAAATCATCTGAAATCACTCAAAATCAAGTCTGGCTGCATCTCAGGACACCAAGTGTGGAATGCAACCACTCCTCCCAGCCTACACGGCCCTTGAGATCCAAGGGTTCCCACATGCAGGACCTCGAGGCTCAAACCTTGTACAACATTCTCTCAACCCTCCCCCAAGTCCACAATGACTGGTCAAACTAGAAAGAAAACCAATGCACATTTACCAACCAGTCAACAATCAAAAGATCGGGGATCAGAACCTCCCACCGGATCCATTACCTTACTTTTCCTAATTGCTCCCACATAGTCTCAAATCAGGTTTACCCATCAACCCAACCGAGACAAAGACCATCCAAACCATGGCCTCTCACAAAAGGGCAGCTAATATCACTAGCATGCTACTACCGACCAAACTAATGATATAAATCCCTAATAATCCCCACTATTATGGCTAGCTCCCAAGCCTCAGCCTATCTTGGTTTATATATGCATGGGGAGGTGACTCTTAAACTTTCCTCAAATTATTAATTAAGATCTTTTATTATTTCCATGTCTTCATTAACAACTGTGAACAAATACCAATGTGCATATAATTATTCCACAGTATACCCTCATAGTCCACAGTATACCCTCATAGGCCCTGTTATGCCACATTCTGTGGGCATACCAATATCAGACTTATTTTTTCTTTTTCCCAAAAGATGGGAGTACATCTTTGCTGCTCTTGGACTCCCATTGATATGAATGTGAAGTTGCATAATGGATGATCAGAGGATATGTATGAACTGCTATATGCCATGCCATGCTAGTGATGACGACGTGTATCTAATGAATTAATGAACAAGAATGCTTAGTGATTGTCTGATGAGTAAGCTAGCGGTATCAATGATCACTCTTACATTGAAGAGGGTGAAAGATGCGTGGTTTGTTTATTAGCCAAGGCACCAAGGTTACTCTTGGTATTGTTAAGAGCTTTTACCCCCTCCTTTGGGTCCACCTTGCCTTCATCCATTATCCATATCCACTCCACTTTTTGGTCCTACTCCTCTTGTTAAGACTTGACAAATGGATTCTAGAGCTCTCCCTTCTGTGACCTTTTCAATAGGAGAACCTCCCTGTTATCCAAGGTGTCTCAAGATTGATCATTTGTCATGACAAACGACATGATAGGTTATGTGGGTCATTTTTTCCCATGTACAAGGCCTACTAACACCAAGTGGAAGGCGTTGCTCCTCCCTAAACCTAAAGCATGAAAGGTTTATCCTCCCCCCCCTACCTCTAATGAACTTGAGGTATGAAGAAGGAGATTCCAATAGAAGACTCCTTGTACCTGCAAAAAGTCAAAGTCAAAGTGAAGATTAATGGAAATCAAAGTCAAATTCGAAAAGGATCAAGGCAAGAAAAACTTGCCAATGAAAAAGGCCTCAACAATAAAAGAAAATAAAAAAGGCCAAGGCCTCAAATACAAAAGATGTACAAGAAAGAAGTCCAGCAAATCAATTGAAGACTAGTCCTTGAAGAATAAGCCTAAGTTGAAGCTGCCGAGCAAATAAAGTTAAAAAGGGGGTGGTGAGTCTGATTTCCAAGGCCCTAGGGGGTAATACCTCCTTACAATTGACTCCCTTTGTGAGACACATCCCTAGTGTTAGTTCAAATGGTGAAGAACTCAAGGTTACCCTTTTTCTCTCTTGTTTGGAATCCACCAATCTCCTTACACTAGAACTTCACTTGACTAACCTTTTCTAACCATAATTAACTCCACCCCGAAGGAGAAAAAAACTCTTTTTAATGCCTTGATGTTGTCTTAGTACTAGTTAATGGATAAATCATGCAACCCATGAACCTGTTTGAAGATATCTATGTGGTGGTATATAATCATGTAGGGCATGACTAGCTATGCGATGAGTCAACTATGGTGATTACTTGTATTCTTGTATATGTTCACATGGGAATTCTTTGTTGTTGGTCCATCAAGGACATAAGTTGGAGAAATACATCATCCAGTCAGTGTTTCAGATGTATTCAGTTAGTACAAGGTTGTCAGTGCAGTTATTAGTGTTCCAAGGTGGTCAAATGGGGGGTATGCCATATCTTGAGATGTACTTGGTATAATTTCAATCCAAGGATATTTCTAAATACCCATTTGACCCTTTACTTAGATATGTGCCATCATATTAATCACTACTGCTACATATTAATCAGTTCAGAAAAGGTGGTGGGGATTTTGTTAGTGGTTACAGTACAGATTTTCATTAACATACTTTCTTGAGCAAAACTCAATAATTTTTCGATCCGAGAGATGTTCTAGATTCCTCTTGGTTTGTGTTTTTATCCTATGTACTTTCATGTCAGAACGCCCTCACAAATTTGGCAAGATCCAAGTTTGAGTCAGCATTCCGTTAGCAGGCAGCCTGCAGAGTTTTATAAACGTGCATGGGAAGCTTCCAATTCAACTTTCCACAACGTTTTGGAATTTTGGGGGACCCATTTTCCCCTACTAAACAGATCTAGGCTCAGTTGGTGGAATGTTGTCCTCCTTGGCAGTTTTCCAGGCAGTGAGGGTTTCTACAGGCTTATTTCAGCACATGCAGGATTAAGTATGGCTATGATTACGGTTTTTAAATAAAAATTTTCTAAGTCTAGTCTAATTAATAATGGAGGATTAAACAGAGCACTTGAGCTTATAATTTTACATTGAGATTGCACTTTTTGATTAATTGAGGAAAATTAAGTTAAGTTTCCTAAGTTATTTGAGTTAATTGGAGCATGACACACATGTTGAGGCAAAATTAGATAATTTGGCATGGTGGCACACATGTGGAGGCATCTCAATGACTTAAAAGGCACATCTCAACTCAAGATTGTTAAAGTTAGTGCAGCTGCGAGACCCATTCTCAGATAATGGTTTCCTAGTCAATTGACTAGGACAGAGTAAGACCCTAGAAGGTACCCTAGGGCCCCCAGTAGTCTCCTGGGGTTCTTGGTCTGGGACCAAGCAGGTTGATGCCATGGCAAAGCCCCTAGCATGTGGCTAGGGCCCCTATATGCCTCTAGGGTATTTTGGTCTGGGACCAAGGATGTGATGTCCAAGTAGAGCCTGCAGGTGGAGGCAGAGATATATTCTGGTATAGGACCAGGGACACTATGTCCAAGTAGGTACTGCAGGTAGTTGATCAATTTTCAGTGTGAGACTGAAACTCAGCTTAGTACTGAGAACCATTCTGCGAGAGAATGGAGGACCTGTTAGGGTCCAAGGATTTATCAACTTGATTCAGTGTGAGACTGAAACTCAGCCTAAGGCTGAAAGCCATTCATTAAGAATGGAATATAATGATGTCCCCTCTCCTAATCGTTTATTGCTAGGTTGATCCTCAAGGGACTGGCCACCCCTTGATGATGTCCCTAGTACCTAACCTTTAGGAGCAGTGTCAAGGACAAAAGGATTGTACCATCTGTTTGGATCTTCCCCCCTTATACAGTGATGACAAAATATATAAAACTATGTACCTTGAGAGAGAGAAAAGTTTTTGGTCTTGTTGGTCCTATATGATTGCTTGGTTCACTTTGATCTTGTGGTTGTTGACTCATGGTCCTATTACTACTTAGTCCTAGCACTCTCACCTGTGTGCACTTTTGATTATGATGACTCACTTATGGTTAACCCACTTATGATTTTGGACTTGTTGAACCTTTAGTTTTTATTTTATTGTATGACCTTATTATAAATTATTAATAAAATCATTTATGATTTATTAATAATAAAAAATAAAAAATAAAAATAAACCTTTTACCTTTTTACCTTTTGAGACACTTTGACTTTCTATTTTAATTGGGACCACTTTACGTTACCCTAAGTTATCATACGTTTTATGTGGACCACCATCTCGTGTATATTTTTGGACCATGTAAACATTAGAAAAGAAGCCCCATACATTTACATTATAAATACACCTTAGTTTTCAATTTATAGATACACAAGTTCTGCGATTGGTTTTTACTGCTATCCGTAAAAGTCCTGCGATTGGTTTTACAGCTATCCCTGCGATTTGATTTTACTGCTGTCCACGTGTTTTATTTTTGTCGGCTGCCTGCGATCTGATCTACTGTCCACGTGATTTATTTTTGCCGGCTACCTGCGATCTGATCTGCTGTCCAGGTAATTTATTTTTGCCGGCTGCCTGCGATCTAATCTACTGTCCACGTAATTTATTTTTGCCGGCTACCTGCGATCTGATCTGCTGTCCACGAGATTTCATTTTTACTGCTGGCTGTATGATCGGTTTTCTCCACGCTGCCTGGCTCTCGATTCTCACCACTGCTGCCTGGCTCACGTTTGTCTTACGGGATCTCCTTCTCAATCTGGGTTTCACCGATCTCTGTCTCGGTCAAGCCTCCACTGATCTCCTTCACAGCTGCCTTGGCGTTTTGATTGGTCATGAGTTCTACCTCTGTGATTTTCTGTATGGGATTCGCTGCGATCTATTACCTGCTCAGGCTGAATCTTTCTGTTTGATCCACCCTCATTGATTTCGGGATTTTGTTCACCGTGAATCTGCTGGTAGAGTGCTTGACTGCACATCTTTCACTCTGAGTGCATCTGTGTGATTCTCCTTGACTGCATTGCTAAATTAATTGAAGAAACTAAGGTCTGTTTACTCCCCCCCTCTCTCAAGGTACGTATATGGTTCAAATAGTTTGACTTGTCCTTTCAGTGACAAGATCAAACTCAGATCTAACTAAGTATAAGGCAGATCCAACAATGGTTAAGATTCTTTATCTTCTGTAGTTTACTTGAGATTTAGTTTACTACACATGTTATTTATTATTTTTCTGTACATGGCAGTTGATGGAACATTTCAATGATCAACTTTAACGTAGTGACCCGCAGAGCGTTAAGTTAACGCAGTGACCAGCAGAGCGTTAAAGTTGAAAGAAATGAAACTTATGTTGTTACGTTTTATTACAGTTTGAATGTTTATCTCAGTTCTTTATATGTTCATGCATTGAATTTTATTACTGATACTAAAACTCATCTAACCTGTAAAATTAACATGGTATCAAAGCTTAAGGTGTAGCTAACTCTGTTTTGCAGTCAACAGAAACTACAACGATCCTAAGACAAACACTCATTGAGGAGACACGTCACCAATCCTCGAAAGTCTATTGCTGCTTTGTAGGCTTTCAGAAGACGTTCGCCTCTATCCCGAAGTAGCATTGTTCCGGAGACTCCGAGACATCGACATTTTCGAGACCCTTACGACTACCATTATGAGATTATATGAGTCGGTCCTTGGTCACCTTCGTATGGCCCACGGGATTTTCATATTTCATCAGGAGTACGATTGGGGTTAAGTAGGGGTGTCCACTCTCCCCCACTCTTTTTGGGATTTACATTGATGAGTTAGTCTTTCTTACAAGAGCACATTCAGGATGATGACGGGTGCCTTCTCTACTAGGTCTTGATTTCTATTATGCTCTTCGTTGACCACGTGGTCCTCTTGGCCTCATCTCCGGAGGGTTTGTAGAGACAGTTAGATTCCTTGGCCCTCTTTTGTGATCTTCGTCAATTAACAGTCAACTTGGGTAAAACCAAGGTTATGATCTTCAATGGATCGAAGAAGTTACTCATTGATCTTCATTTCTTCTTCAGAGGGGAAGAGGTCGAGATCATGAGCAACTATACCTATTTGGGGGTTCAGTTCACAGGGCCTTGTTTCAGCCTGCGACATGCTCTTCAGCCCTGAGTTAATAAAGGATACGGTTCCTTAGCCTTTTCAGAGAGACAGTTCTTCAAACACCATTTTCAGAGGATACGATTCCTTAGCCTTTTCAGAGAGACAGTGCTTCAAACACCATTTTCAGGATATCTCAGGCAAGATGTCTCTCGTGGATACTCTCGTCCAACCAACAATCATTTATGGCTCTAAAGTTTTGGGGCCATGCCTACTTGACTATGATTGGGCCTCAGTAGAGAGAGTATAAATCCTCCTATCTCGCATCATCAAATGCAAACAGACAATACCTCATCCCATCGTGCTCGTAGAGTTTGGCGCTCGACCTTTTCGACTTGAGGCTATGTTCAATCTTGTCGCTCTCTTACACCGCCTTCGGAGCTTTGCCGACATAGTAAAGGGGCGTGATCAATAACCATACTTAGCCCATGTCTCTTCAGAGGCCATCGCCTCAACCAATCCTTCGAGTCGCTCTAATGTTGGTTTGCATGCATTGCGAACCTCTTAGCATCTTTGTTAGTATTGTGATGTGTTATCCACTAATTTTGCACTTAGTGGATTTTCGATGAGCCGCCAGAGTATTGAACAAGTACACTTGTTCATGATCAGAGTTCAGAAGTCCACTAGCCTTTTTCTGGGAGTCTGTTCGAATTTTTTTTGGAACACATGTTCATACCCCCTTGGGGAAATTGTAAAAAATGTCCTAGCATTTAAGTTTTTATAAAAGGCTCGGCTTCCCAGACTTAAGCATCAAGCTGACTAGCCCAAAGTGTTTTTTCCCTTGGTTATTATTGGTTGTTAAACAAACTTCTAATAATTTCTGAGTTTTTCACTCACACCTCCAAAGCTAGGGTAGTCGTCTTCGTGTTTCGTGAAAGTTTTTGAAAGAACCCCAACCCGGTTTCAAGCCTTTTGGCTTCTCTGCATGGTTTAATGCCCAACCCTTCAATGCACAAATTTTAAACAAAATTTGACTTGATTGAAACACAAAAGACTCTTTTTCCAAAATTAAAGAATTCAGAAATTTTATTTTTCACCAAAAATGTTAAACTCATAAAAATTTCAATCAACCAAACACACATGAAATTTAACACGCTAGTTTTTTACCAATGGTCCAGGATAAAACCCCCAAGGGAAAACATGTTTTCTGTGAGAGAGAGTTTTATTATTTTCAGACAAATTTTACAAATTTAGAACAGAAGTACTTCTCTTTTTGCTTCCTCGAAAAACATGCCAGAATCTCTCTAACAAAACTGTATGACCTATTCAAAATTCAGCCCTTGAAATTTGTGCCACACGTGTAAACATGTACGGAACTGTACAGTCTGACACCAATAAATGACCTCGAAAAAACGTGCCTAGTACGATCTCTGACAGCAGCAATTAATGTTGTCCAGATTCTGATAGCAGCATTAAATGTTGTATGGTTTCTCCTCGAAAACTGTGCCAATTTTATCATCTGGTACAATACGGTCTCTGTACAGTACTCCTTGATTTCTGTGCCAATTCTCTGTTGCAGCCTTCCTCGATTTCTATGCCAATACTGTCTAAAAATTTGTGCCCAAAATTTATTGGGAAATGTGCCCACTTCAAATTCTGGAAATTTCTCTCTCCTAGTTCAAATTCTCTTCAAAACCTCACTCTCTCTTTTTCTTCCTCTCTCAAAAAATCTCTTTTGGAAATGATCACAATGAATGCACTTTTGCCTTGCCCTAGTCCTTTTTGTTCATGGTAACTTCCCCTGTCAATCTAATGGTCAAGATTAGATTAGATGGAGGGTTCACATTAAATATTAATTAAATGACATTTAGTGCACCTCATGTCATTTAATAAAGTTAGAGCAACCCCTTTCTATTTAATCACTCACTTAACTTTATTTTAAATGTGAACTTAGGAAAATCATAAACTTAGCCTTTTTAATAAAGTCACTTTAAAAATATAAAGTGCTTCTCAATTTATTAAATGCACAAGACTAGGACTCGCAACATTTAAGTGTCCTTGTCCACCCCAAGGCAAGTCTAGGTGGACAAACACTTCCAAGGTAACACTTCAACATTCCGGCCTTAGGAGGTTATTAGAGCCTTCATGTCAGTGTTTTTAAACATGTTAGGCATTCGAATTGAGTCGTATGGACATGTACTAGGTCCCTCTAGAGTTTCGTCTAATTCCGAGAAAAAATATTTTTTTAAAGCCATTTTTTAATGGTTTAAATGGAAAAATTCAAAATGTAAAAAAGTGTGATACGGAGTCCATTTTTGGCGTGGTTGGGCTCATTTTCAAGCTCGAAGCAGCATCTTTACCCAAGGAGACACTTTCATTATGTTTCGGGCAGATAAAACACCCCGAAAGGCATTATTTGACTATCAGAGCATCAAAATGGCTTTTTAATGCTAAATCATGAGAAAATGCACTAAATTCCAATATTCAAAAAGTCGAAAAAATAAATTTTCAAGGTGGGAATGACATGGAGGTGGGTCCCTCATGCCATGAGACCCACTTCAAAGTGTAATGGAAAATAAACTTATGGTTAGTTAAGAGGCTACGAATTGTTTAAAAGAGGAGCATGGCGTCAACTGGGGGACTCACGCTAAGATGGTTGCGCTAGCATGTTTAGGGTGAACCCCTCTCCACACATTTAATTTAAAACTTTGGTTACTTCTTGTTATAAATTTTGGATAAAGGATGGAGGTTATGAGTGGTAACATGAAGTGGGTGACGTCAACTCAAGGGAGAGCTCACGCTAGCTCTTAAATGTTGCGCTATAGTGGGTGCGGCTGGACCCCTCCCCTCTCTTAAAAGCTTGTGTTACTTCATACTATGGTCTCGAACCTTTTCATCAAATCATTCACGCCAACTCCATGGATTCCGTACATTCGCGTGAGGAGAGGATTCGCACGTGTGGAGTTTGGTAAGGTTTTGGGTGATGTGGCCTTTGGGGAATGAGTTGGTAAGAGAGGTGGCATCTACCTCTCTAGTTCCACTTCTAATTAGTTCAGTTCAGCTCAGTTACACTCTGCTTTGATCTTCAGTTGGTTAGTGCCCCCCTGGGGCTAGGTTTTGTTATAAAAGCGAGGCATTCTTCCCCATTTTGGATGAATGTAAGGAACCTCTGCCTATTGTAATGTTGTTGCTATTTTGAATAATAAAGTTGAAGACTTTGGAGGTCTACCTTGTGTCATTTGAGGAATGCTATGCTAATGAGGTGATATTGTATTGTTTAAAATTGCTCTTACTCAATTTGTGTTGATATATCTAGCTTAGAGGATCATTCATGATACGTAGAGTAAGCATTTACAGTTGTTAAGTTGCTTGCTTATTATTTGGATTTGAAAGATATATGAGTAATCAACTATATTCAGTTGTATTGAGGTTCTCTGAGTTTTCCTTCTTCAAACATACTAGATCTAATCCAATCTTTGCAAGAGTTGTTTTATAGTTGTTGCGGGTCACAAAATCCAAAGGAAGCGTTGAACTAAGTTGTTTCTTCTCCTTCTTCGGCATACTCTTTAGAAGCTAATCTTTGTTGCAGGGACTCCAAATCAATTAGCAAAGAATCAAGCAAGGGCTTGAAGTGTTCATCCATCTCCTGAAAATCTAAACTCTTTCTTTCTCGGTTACCTTGTTTTAAATGCTAATCAAGTAGATCTTTTTTTTTAAACGTTTATTTTCTTTCAATCTACTTACTTTAGCATATTAAGAATAGTCAGATCTAGAAGACGCTTTCAAAACGTCATATTTCCATTAGATCTAGGCTTGTTGTTTTGGTATTTACACTTATAAAATTTTCCATACTTTTTCTAAGTACCAAAACTTGAAATTTTTTATTTGTTTTTTGGGCATACCACCATTTTCTAATCTTATTTGCTTGCTGGTTTTTAGCAAGTCAAAGGAAAAAGAGGGAGAGGTGCTTCCAAAAAATCAAGTTTTGGGCCATCCAGAGCACCCACGATCCATCTACCATCCCCCTCCTTCATTCCCTTTCTTCCCTAAGCAATTTTGTAAGCCTTTTTGACCCATTCGTCAAGGGTCAAAAGGCATTTTTTCCTTTCCTTTCTTTTTTAAACATTGTAATAAATCATTAATAAAAGCAAGTGAGATTTAGGCTCCCACACCCCTCTTACCCCATTTGGGGGAACCCTGTATCTGTCCTTTTATTTTGCTTTATACCTGCACAATAAACTATTATAGTAGAATAGGAAAGGTTAGCTTCTTCTTTTGAAAAGGTTTTTCTTTATTTCATATAAATTGCTAAACAGAACATAAAGTCTCTTAAATCTCACTGAAAAGTGGGTCAAGAGCACTCTCTATTGGAGAAGTTTTTCCTTTTTTGCCTTAAGATTGATTTCCTATTTTTTATATAAATTAAAAAGAACATAAAATCTCTTGAATCTCATTGAAAGGTGGATCAAGAGTGCTCTCTGTCGGAGAGTTTGTTGTTTAATTTCCAGTTCATTTACTTTAGCTTTTTTTTACCTTTTCCATAAATCTCTTGAATCTCGCCATAAGGCAGATCAAGAGTGCTCTCTGTTCGAGAGTTTTTAGATGGTTCTTGTTCACAACATTTAATAAAATTGGAATTTACATTTACTACACTGTGTATGTTTTGCCACTTGTGGGATACCCATAAGTAGTTGTAGATTCATTAAATCTTCACATTTTAATCCACTTCAACCATAAATAAAACACTCTCCCAAGAAAACCAACGAAAATCCGGCGATCGCTAATAATCAAAAGTGGGAAAATTTTGCCTGGGAACGCGAGAACCACTGTACCGAGACCTTGAAAGCACAGTTAGACTACATCCTTGTTGGTGTAGTGTTGAACACCTCTTTAGAGATTCCGGACAGCCCACATGTTCTTGTACGGAACCACTTAGACTATTATCCAGACATATTTCCAGTACCGAAAGGTATATCTTTGAGATCCCCTTCCCTATTAAACATCAACTTCACCCCTAAAATTTACAATAAAATTTACCAAGAACACTTGCAAAACGTTCTCAAGCACACCCAAGACTTGTATCAAGCATCCCAAGCACTACATTGACTCCATTTGGCACTAATATTATCAATTGTTTATTTGCTTATTATCTATCTGGAGCACTTGCTTTATCTATTTAATTCATATCATGCTATAGATGCTTTACTTTTAAATTGTCATTATCAAGTGGTGGTGCATCTTTAATTATCTTGCAAGTACATACTTGGATCATTAAACTGTTATTGTAAATCTCTATAAAAAAAAACTCATAAAAAACACCCATCCTCATCACACGCCAAAAAACATTTTAAAACACGAGCCTTAAAAACTCTTTGTAGGGTCTACCCCCCTTGGCTTCGTTAGGAGTTTGCCTAAACGGAGGAGTTGGGATCAGGTGACAGCACCTAACTCTTTGCTTGCCCTAGACCCCCCTTGGCTTCGTTAGGAGTTTGCCTAAACGGACGAGTTGGGATCAGGTGACAGCACCTGACTCTTTGCTTGCCCCCAAGGCCACACCTTTCCCACTTGGGAAACAGCTTTCGAAAGATTTATGCTGACGGTGTGCACATCGACAGGCAACACGATGGACCGACTTCCTCCTTTTGGGTACTCCTTGAATGCGCATAGCAGCCTTTTACCTACTAGACAAGAGTTGAATAGAATCAATAGAGATGACATTTACAGACAGTTTGTGCAGGTCACTTTGATCAACCCTTTGGGGAGGTTACATCACAAGATGGCCTTCTACGTTGCGCACTTCTTGGACCTGAGAGATGGTCTCATTGTTCATCCCACTTACACATTTCGACATTGAGCACACACTCTTCGTATTCCTTTAGGCCAGTTTAGACTGGGCTCTCACCATCTCTGGATAGAGACTAATCACCAGCTTGACTGGTCAGACAGGATCTGCCAGGTATGTCACCTTCGAGAGGTTGAGACCGAGCAGCACTTCATCTTTCGGTGCCCTATTTACTATGAGATCCGCGGGTTATTTCATTGTCTTTTTAGGTACCTTCTTCTCAGCAAACTCCAGACTTTGTCTAGATTTTTCAGCTATCCTGATCAGAGATGTCTAGCCCAGTACTTGCAGGAGGCCCTTTAGCTTCGCTCCATCACCCTTCAACAACATTCTTAGTCGAGACCAAGCTCCATACAATGTATCACTTCCTTCTTTCCAATGATTCCTTCCTCTAGGAGCACCAAGAGACAAACAGTGGGTGGAACAAACCCTAATCGCTCAGTTAGGACACAACAATCCACCTCTACCTCTGCCCAACACCAACAACAAGGACAGTCTTCGCCCCATCGTGACAAACGAATGAATTCTTCTAGGTTGCAACATCAGGTATCCTCTTCTAGCAGCATCGCACTCATTGTATTTCTTCTTTTTCTAGCTCTTCCTCCAGATAGAGTACTATTTTGAACTTCCTTTAGTCGACCTCAAATGGTAGGAGAGATACTCCCAATGCTTCCAATGCTTCCAATGCTTTCAGTGGCCCATGACAATTTCACCACCACCATTTTTGCATCATAGTTCCTAGATCTTATCTCCTTCCATGGATCAACTCTCTTCATATCTTTCCTCATATATATTTTTCTTTGAGACCGACTCTAAATTTATAGAGCTACAGTTTGGTTTGAATTATGCTTTTTATTTTTATAGGATCTACTTTTACGCTCCCACTTTGTATTGTTCTCATGGTATTGCACACTCTGATTGACCTACATTTGTGGTCATTTACTGGACATTAATAAAATTATCTTATCGTATCTAAAGTGTCGGCAGTAAGGAATCAACTAGAGGAAGAACAAAAGGCAAAAGACCATCCAACTATTAAAGGAAAATGTAACAAATGCCCGAAATCAAATGAAGCAACAAGCAAACTTACGAATATTAGAAAGAGAGTTCAAAGAGGATGATTGGGTGTTTGTAAGACTACAGCCCTACAAACAATTGTCGCTCAAGCACCAAGGCAAGAACAAGTTGGCTCCAAAATTCTATGGGCCATATCAAAATAACAAAAAAAATAGTCTAGTAGCATACGGATTAAAATTACCTGACAATTGCCGCATTCACAACGTGTTTCATGTATTAGGTCTCAAGAAGGTACTAGACAACATCAAGCAGCACAATCTGAATTGCCTATATTGGATGATGAAGGACACATGTTCCTAGAACCTGAAGGCATACTATCTATTAGAAAAAGAAAACTCCATTCCATGAATATTGAAAAATATATTTTGTGGAAGAAATTGCCAAAGGAAGATTCATCATGGGAAACCGAAAGTTTCTTTCAACAAAATCCATCTCTACCCTTGCTTTGAGGACAAAGCAATTTTTAAGGAGTGGGCCATGTAATAAACATATATTTTAAATAACACAAATAAGAAATAAACGAAAAAAAAAGTAATAAAGCGATATTAATGTAAAGGCAAATGACATGCCTTTTCCATTTGAAAAGGCACGAGGAACCATATTTAATGATCAAGTATTTTTTAATGTACCATCATTTAATAATTTAAAAACATATATCTATTTCTACAACTTTGTTTGTTATCAGCCAATCGCAAGTGATCATACAACAATTTTTCCCAAGGTCATGATAGATGACTTCAATAGTCAACAGCACCAACATTGAGGTACATAGAGTCAATGGTGCTCTTAATAAAATGCCAACCCCATTCCCTTATACATGATAGAATCCAATGTTGAAATGTTGCAATCTTGTCACTACTAAAATGTTGAAATCCTAAACACTGTTAAAGTTTATTGAATCCTGAATAGTACATGATATTCTAATTTCTACTTTCTTCATATGAAGTCCAATGAGGTTGGAACCACTCTCAAACATCCTGAAATGATTAATGGTAACATTGGAAACTTAAGTAAAAAAATAGCAAAAGAAAGATAAAGGAGAATGTCAACTTTTACTTTAGGAATTTAATATTACTAATTATGGCTTCCAGCAGCCAAAAAAAGCCTTTCCTTTCTCTTTTATTTTTTATTTTTTTCCAAATTGACGTGCATGTGGGTTTGTTGGTTGGGGACTCATCTATGTTGGAACCGGCCCAAATTGCCTGCCACTGTGATCCATATGCGGTTCAAGTCTTCAAGGCATCAACCAATCTGAACCAGCTGATTCTGATAACACTAGGACTCCAACCACCTTTTTCATACAATTACTTTCCAAATCCAAAGTCATCATCTTCAAAGTCACTTAACTAGTTATTGGCTTTTGTTGCCTGGCTCAGACCTTGATATAAAATCAAGTCATCTATCTACATGTGAGCACCACACATTGTGGGAAATGCCAACATTGGTTGTCTGCTAACAGTTGATCATCATCAAAATACACACCCGTAACTCTTTTTTTAATGGTTGGCCATTCCTAAATTTTTACTTCTCTATTTGGTCAGATGAATTTTCCCTACATTATAAACTTAGTTTCCTTTTCACAATATTAAAATCCTTTTTGTTCATCAATATATAAAAATAATAAAAAAGTTAATTTCTATTTAAATTTATCCTGCCTCTATTTGCTTCGTTTTGTTCCCTTTCTTCATTTTTCTCTACCATTCAAATATACTCAAACAAATGCTAATTCCTTTGGTTGTGTTACATGTTGATGTGTGCCCACACAATCCCTCAATCTCACTTCTCCACTGTTCACCATGTCCCAGAATCCAACCCTTACCATAGCTTTGATACCATATTAGATAATGCAGATACAATAATGCAAAAAATTGCAGAGGGAGAAGAAAGAGAAAACGAGAGAGATTGTAGTTGGTCATTCAACATGGTTAATGTCAATATTTAAAAGGAAAACAGTATCCCATACCACAAGTCCAATAGAACTACCTTGTTATTAAGACATGACTTAACCCTAGCTATAACTTAATATCAATTTATGACATGAGACATAATCAACTTATGTCACTTACATTTATTAAATGACCATTAGAACAAAACTGAAGTACATTATCGCATAACCATTATGTAATATCCCAAATACTGATATTCTTCTGTTTCACTATTATAGGGCTTACTTGTACTCTCAAAATGTGTGTACTCTCAAAATGTGCAAGAATACTGAATAAAAATTTGTATGCAAGGTGTCGGGCCAATGGCCCTAAATTATAGCTAAACTAGGGCAAAGATTTACAAAAAGAAGGTCAACACTTACCACTGATAATCAAGTTGATGATACTCCAGAGATAAGATGCATGCATACAAAGCTGGAATGGTGAGGTAATGATGCTTCCTCCACGGTGTTACCACCCAGCAGCAAGAAACCCTCTCCTCAGCCAAAGGTGATGTTTTTGGTGAAGGAGTTACCGCCCAGCGGCAAGAAACCCTCTCCTCAGCCAACGTGTTGCCGCATTTGACCCCTCTAAGCTGGGTAGCGAATTGATCCTCCTATTTGGTACTCACGCCCCCGGCTGCACGGATCTGCTGATCACTGCTCTGGATGAGCAAATTGAGGACTGATAATCACTCAAGGCAGTGGAGTAACCCTGTTGATGAAGATGAAGTTGTTATGCGGAAGAGGAACTGGTATTCAGAGACTCAACGAATACTTTGGGGTTTTCCAGCTAAATCCCCGGCTGCACACGTGAAAGCTGATGGTGGACCTGAATGGCCTACCCTAAAGGAGACTAAGGCAAATATTTCACTGTCGAACCCTCGTTAGCTGAAGACGTTGTCTTCAACCCCAACTGCTGCTGCTGCACACCATGTTGTTGCTCAAATACTCCAAATCAACAATAATAATAATAGATATGTTCTTTGGTCCAATAACCCTTCTTAAATAGCTTAACATGTAGTTTTAGGGTTTGCATGTCACTTTTAGGGTTGGCGCTTTACTTTTGCATGCATGCAATTCTAATTTCTCGTTGACTTTAAAACTGAAGAAATAAGGCCTGCATGCTCTGCATGCTTTATGATAATAACTCAGATGGCCCTCTTTACTATACTGATGACTGAATAATTGTCCTAATATGCTCCCGGTATTAAATGTCCTCAGTCAACTCCCTATTTATCAAAAACGAAACATTACAGTCCTCCCTCACCAAATATTGCTTGTCCTCAAGCAATGCCAACGCAACGCCACAATCAATCAAATTGAACCAACTGAATCCAGGGATGATCCCAGGGTCCCAAATTATCCTAGGAGATTTGTAGCACCCTCTGCTCAAAGCACTGCACTGCACGGTACCATCACAAGATATCCCATGGAAGCCTCCTATAAGTAGAGTAACTAACCACGATGTAAACGAGGTACCATCACAAGAGAGCTCCTGAAAGCATCCTCTAGAAATCGCTAAACTGCCAGTCACTGTAATCCCAAGGTCCCAAATCAATCTAAGAATTGCAGAGGTCAAAATGCATCCACCGCTACCCGATGTAGTATCGACACAAGGAGCATCCTGTAGACTCCCAAGTAACCCCATCAGTAAACATTGTATCCATCCCTCATAAGGTCTCCCACCTATATCCCAATGCAAACTTGTGCATATTTCATCCCAAATATCCCAAGGCTCTTGTGGGACTGTACCCCTGGCTAGGAATGTCTTCCCAAGAATCACCCACTCAATAGGACACCAACTCTTAATCTCTCTCTCATCCAACCCCCAAAAAGGACCTTGTCCATAAGCACTATCACAAGGAATAATCCTACCCAGCTAACATTATGTCCTTCTGATTTCAACTGGAATGCTCATATATTGCTGCCCAATTTCTCAATCCTGGCCAACCTGTAAAAACCATCCGCCATTATACAAATGTGGACTCAAGCTACTGCAAGCCTTGTCTATGTACTCCTGAAGAGGACTGCTTTGAAATGCAATAGTATGTTTCTTTTGCTGCCCCATCAAGGAATCCAACTGCTCTTCAATACTAAAAGGCCTGACTGCTGACTCGGTACATACAACTCGAAGAACTGTAAGTTCAACATCTCATTGTACTATGGTGTCTCGGAGTATCTTGGTCCTCTCTTTCATTGCTAGAATGCTTTCTTTAACACGTTCAATCTTCTTTCGATGACTATCATCTGGAAGCTCTATCTCATGCATGTATAAACACTCCCTAACCTCCATGTGTGACTACCCACTATCTCGACTGTTGTGCTCATTGCCTTGCACCTCATGTATTTCGCCTGTCATAACTGTCTAGACTCTTGTTGTAGGTGATGAAGAGTGTACCAACTCCAACTCATCACACGGCTTGTCCACAATCTGACTAGCGAATGTGCTTGTGTTGCTAGACTCACAGGATGTCTCTAATGCTATCTCCTCACGCACATCCTCATCATGTACTGTTAACTCCAAATCAAGCTCACCAACAACCTATACTTCATGCTCATCTTTCTTCACTCCCCCAACTATGCCTTTAAGGAGATCCTCATCCAAATCCTTAGGCTGGCTCCCGAACTTGATGGTGTAATAATCTTGAAAGGACAATGCTGCACATACCTCATGACCCAAGGCTAGATACTCCTGATATCGAGGCAAGTGTTGAAGTGTTGCTAACCTCTGCAAATTTCTAGTCAAGATCCTTCTCATTGTCTTCATGTTCTCACAAGCTGGTAAAGAAAAACCTTTGTTCTGACATGCACTTCACCAACATCACTGACATGCTTTAGCATGTACAAGCATGCATCAACATGCACTTTTATTCAATTGTTATGTGCCCACAACTAGCAAGGATCATGCTATGATACCTTTGTAATATCCCAAATACTGATATTCTACTATTTCACTATTCTAGGGCTTACTTGTACTCTCAAAATGTGCAAGAATACTGAATAAAAATTTGCATGCAAGGTGCCAGGCCAATGGCCATAAATTATAGCTAAACTAGGGAAAAGATTTACAGAAAGAAGGTCAACACTTACCATTGATAATCAAGTTGATGATACTCCAGAGATAAGATGCATGCATACAGAGCTGGACTGGTCAGGTAATGATGCTTCCTTCCCGGTGTTACTGCCCAGCAGCAAGAAACCCTCTCCTTAGCCAAAGGTGATGTTTTTGGTGAAGGAGTTGCCTGATGGAACTGAGATTTTGTCGAGATGTAGATCTTCCCATGCCAGAGAGAATGACCGATGCATGCAGAGCTTTTGACCCCTCTAAATTGGCTAGCGAATTGATCCTCCTATTTGGTGCTCACGCCCCTGACTGCACGATCTGCTGATAACTGCTCTGGATGAGCAAACTGAGGATTGATAATCACTCAAGGCAGTTGAGTGACCCCGTTGATGAAGATGAAGCTGTTATGCGGAAGAGGAACTGGGATTCAAAGACCCAGCAAATACTTTGGGGTTTTCGAGCTAAATCCTCGGTAGCACACGTGACCCTGCAAATAGTCTTCCTGGGAATGTTGGATCACTGGATACGGACAAATAAGGTGAAAGTTGATGGTTTGACCAACCTTGAACGAGGGCCAAAATAGCTCCTAAGACTGAAGAAATAAGGCCTGCATGCTCCGCATGCTTTATGATAATAACTCCGATGGCCCTCTTTACTATACTGATGATTGAATAATTGTCCTAATATGCTCCCGGTATTAAAGGTCCTCGGTCAACATTACACATTATAATAAAGTAACTTTAACATTTCCATCCTAGGAAAGTGAGTGTTGTGTTGAAAGCATGATAAGGTCTTCCATGCATCGTTAAGGCATGAGTAGTTTGTAATTGTATAACATCATTTTAGCTATAAGGTGTTATCTATTTACTACATGTACGAAAATAAAGATCCTTAATTTTTGTTCTTAGGACTCCAAAGTAAATAAATTAATAATGAAAGCTGGAATGCTTGCTAAAAGACAGCTTTCAAAAAAGACTTTTTTGTAAATAAACAGCATTTTTCTGACTCATAGTGTTCAGCAAATTAGTGTTCTCCATCAACAGGTATAAGTAAAAACATTCAATGTAATGCTTTCATAGGTATTACATGGAGTAGATCTAATATTTTACCAAATTGACAATGATTCCACCAAAACCTTTTACACCAAATGATAGGAAAATCATAATAGAGGACACACAACAGTACAAAAAGAAAATAACCACTACCAAAACAATATGGTGCACAACATACTTCAGGCTCAGTTGCTTTACGTGAATCATCAAATATAATGGCCCGAGCTAATGCTACTCGCTTTTTCATGCCTCCAGACAACTCTGAAGGCAACCGATCTTCAACTCCCTGAAAAGATTATTTATACAAGTTGTCCATAAAATTTCAAACAAGTGAAAATCCTTCATCACTGTCTAATAATCAAAATACTACCATAGTCCAAGTAAATTCTAGAAGTCAACTGCAAATTGTTCAAGTTTTCAGGCAATTCAAAAATCTTCTTACATCACAAGAAAGAGATGGAACAAAAGCATTAGTGGATTGAAGCAGTTCCCTTCTAACAACTCCTCACTGCAACATAAGACCTCAGAGGCCATCCTCTGAAGCAAGGGTATATTCCTATAAATGTTTCATGTTAAACTCAATTCAATGAATATCAATAAAATAAATTACACTCTACAGTGTGTTACTCTAAGTTGCATTGATGTGGATCAAGATACAGATCTGTCAGAATTTTTGGAAAGTTAGGATCCACATACAGAAAATGACATATAAATATAAATTTTTTGACCACAAAAAATCACAGATGATAAACATAGAAAATTCATATCAACAAATATATCTCTCCAAAATTGTTCTATCAAAAAACTCAGAATGGAGTTTACTAAAAAAAAAACTCAGATTTGTGTGTGTTCGGGATAGGGGAAGAGGCTTTTTTATAGAAAACAAGTAGGGTTTTATGGCTCCACACATTGTTATTTTTCTTATTTGGTATTTTACATTCTCTTATGTGCTTTTAAAAAACAATGTTTTTTTAAGCCTCTTATTAATCACTTGTTGGACATTAATAAAATTATCTTACCTTAATTATCTTATATGTCAGCTTGATGCTTCCAGCAAGTTGGAAACAAACCTCAAGTGGATCCTCTTATTCTTCCAACCAAACTGGAAACATATCCCATGCGGATCCAAATCCAGATCCATGGAAATGTGAATCTTGGATCCACCATAGGTAGATCTGAAAACGTAGAGTTAAACTAACTATATTCCCAAGCAAGCATTGCCAGATACAAAATTGAAAATTCGATGTATCCATGGCATTCATCCATTAATAGGAGTGCGTATTGTGGTAATGTTCATTTTTAAGTATTTGTAAATTGCAATGCATATTCATTGCCCAGCAGCATATTTATTACTCTACAGAATTGATCTAGAATAGATTTGCCATCAATGCAGGCTTAATGCCTGTTTGTTTATTACAAGAAATACAAGACAGACATTTAATTGAATTTTAGCACAGACAACATTCACAGTAATCAGTATTTTCACAAACCCTTTTATAAATCTAAATAGAAATTTCAAAGTGTCATATGGACCAATAAAATTAATTTGTTTTTGATATAATCAGGAAACTTCAGGAGTTATTAACTTCACATTAAAAGAAGAAATCATGATTCATAGCACAGTAGTAATAAATTATAATCTAAGATTAACGAACGGTTGAAGATTCCTACTGGCAATTCTGATGCATTCATAAGCTTCAGTTTCAAGGAAATGGCTATCATATGTTCCACCAAAGCATGTAGATTTTTCACAATTTTGACTGCTATAATAAGGTGCATTGCTCTGGAATTGGTCATCTTGTATTATGAGTGAATCTCTTTCCCTGTTATTACGAGTGACTCTCTCTCCCTGTTATGTACACATTTTCATGTCTTTTGAATTATAAACCATCTAAGAAGGGTCCATATGACTTGATAAATTGACAAATGCTTTTACACTTGATTTTCCATATGGTGATCAGAGTCCAGACTAGCCTTTCTTAGGGTTGGCATTGTTGAAGTTTAGCATTAGCATGTATTCTTTAATTTTTGCAGACTGTAAGATAGATAACAAAAGACAAGTGCAGAGATAATCAAAACATCAACACACATGAACACCAGATGTTTTCACGGGGAAACCTTTAAAGGACAAAAACCCCAAAAGCATTAGTAGTTCATCCCTGAAATGAGATGACTGAGTTTGTAGAAGAATCTCAGAATTCTGAGATGAATGTTCTCAAAATTTTGTCAAACCCTAACAGGCTAAACAATTTGTCAAAATTTGTTGTAGAGACAAATTTCACATGTAATGCAGATTAGGGCTAACTGCCCAGACTTTCTTCTACTACCCGAAGTCTGTTCCAGACTTCTCTTGCTGCTGCCCTGACCAACCAAGGGCTGCCCGAAATTCACAAGAGACTGCCTGAGTGATCCTGTAGCTGCCCGGAAGCTGCCCGATCCTGTTCTAGACTGCCCAGATTCACAGTGGCTGCCCAGAATCTGCCCAGATCAATTTTGGTGCTGCCAGTGAAGCCTTTCCCTGCTGCCCGGATCCTTCTTTCCTGCTGCCTGTATGTTCTGTGCTGCCCATGAAGGGTAGCAGGCTGCCCGGATGTCAAACGGGCTGCCAAAGATTAGTTAGCAGCCTGCCCAAGGGTCTATTTCTGCTGCCTGAGAATGGAGCAGGCTGCCCGAGCCCTGTCCAAGCCACTGCTGTAGCTGCCCAGATAGAGGTGACCAATTGGGGAGCTGCCCGAGAGGAGGAAGGACTTGTCCAGATGAAGAGAGGGTGGCTGCTTCTGACCGTGAGGGAGCAGAGTGATGCCCTAGCTGTTTAGGGTTGTTGCTGCTGACCGTGAGTGAGAAGAGTGATGCCCTAGCTAGTAAGCCACCATGCTAGGGCAGAAGAGAAGGAACCAGATGTAGATACTTCACTAAAACCAGCGAAGTATTTGTAATGTCCTCTTCTAATTAAGCACCAAAACATCCACTAACCTACTTAATTCCCATAGGTTTGAGCAGGTACTGCATAAAAGGGAATTGACTTAGGACATTTGATACTTAGAACAAGACGGGACACTCATTCAGTATTAAAGTCATCAGTATGATAAAGAAAGCCTTATTTCTTTAGGCTTAAAGTCAACATGAAATTAGAATTGCATGCATGCAAAAGTGATGCATAAACCCTAAAAGTACAAGCTAATCTATTTAAGAAGGGTTATGGTACCAAAGAAGGCATCTATGATTATTATTGTTGATTTTGGGTTTTTGAGCAGCAACAGCAAGTGCAGCAGCAGCAGTTGGGGTTGAAGACAGTGTCTTCAGCGAACAAGGGTTTCGGCAGAGAAATCTATCTTCCCTAATCTCTTTCAGGGTAGGCCATCCAGGTCTACTATTAGCATTCACCGTATTCTTCCGTATTCAGTGATCCAACACCCACAGAACATCTATTTGCAGGTTCACATTTTGTAGCTGGGGGAATAGGAGAAGGAAGAGTAGGTACACTGAGGAGCAGGAATTTGAAGATATCCAGTTATAGGATACCAATTCAGACATGGACCCAACAGGTATAAACTCTAACAGAGGGAAAGGAATGGGAGAAGAGGAAAACACGTTGGAATTTCACAACTTGGTAAGTGCATTGAATGCCCTAGCTAAAGGGCAGAAGGAAGTATTACATGCAATAAACAGATTGGCTCTAAAGCCAGGTCATAACAGTACACCTCTTTCACGAGTAGATAAAGATTCTACCAGTAGTAGTGGGAAGCATGCATACACTAATATGCAAAACACACCTCATATATATAACAAACCTTCCAGCAGACCTACTATGCCTCACTTCCTGGAGAATGCAATAACAGGACCAGTCATGCCAGCAGAACCTAGTGAACCATTTGGAGCTTACTTACAGGAGTACAGGGATTTGGGAGATGAGTTCCATGCATCAATGTCATTCTTAGACTTCTGCAATATGAAAAGCAGGAAACGGCCAAGGAATTTTAACAGAGGGTTTACCCAGAATTATGAATTGTAGAAAACCTTGGGCAGATTGACCATCCCTAACTTTGATGGGACTCGCAGGGGTTCAGGGAGAATATGGGTCCAGAAGTTGGATACTTACTTCCAACTCAACCCCATGACAGAGGCAGATGCCATTACATTGGCTACCTTACATCTAGACGAAAATGCTCATGAGTGGTGGTACCATGGGCTAGTGACATTGGGTCACAACACCATCAACTCCTACAATGACTTCACAAAGAGGCTCGTGGAGCGGTTTGACAAAAGGGACTCGGAGATACATTTTAGAGAGTTAGCACAACTCAAACAGACAGGTAGTGTCGAGGCCTTCATCTCAGAGTTTCAGAGAATAGTTGTTATGGTAACAGATGTGTCCGAGAGCAGGTTGATTATGTTATTTTCAGATGCCTTGACAGAACCTTTACGTGGGTGGGTGAAAGCCTACATACCATCAACTCTACAGGATGCGATCAGCAGAACCAGAGATCTACAAGACTCGGTCCCTAAGAACAGGTTTCCCACTAAAACAAACTTCCCAGTAAAAGGCAAAGACAAAAAACCTTTTCAACAGGAATGGCCAAAGAAAACTTGGTTGGACAATGACACGAGGAAAGATTTGAGAAGAAAAAAATTATGTTTTACTTATCAGGAGGCATGGGTTCCAGGCCACAGGTGCGCAGGGAAGGCAAAGGCTCACTATATAGAAGTCTACTCCGACAGTGAAGGGGAGGAATCCGAACAGGAAACAGCTGAGGAATTGATGGCAGTAGAAGAGGAGTCACTTCAGGGAGAAACATCGGGAGGAGTCATTGCTACATTATCCGAAGTACCCAGGTTTCATACTTTCAGGGTCAAGGGAATAGTACAGGGCCACATGGTAGGTGTGTTAATTGATGGGGGGGGCAACCCACAACTTCATTGACGCAGCATGGGTGGCTAAGCGGGGTATTCAAACAAAAATATTTGAGGGATTCACCGTAGCAGTAGCAGGTAATAATAACATGAAATGTAACCATTGGATCCCCAAATTGAATGTCACATTAGGGAGCTACAATATGACCGACTCATTTTATGTGGTGAATGTAGCTAACACAAATGTAGTATTAGGGGTTCAATGGCTTTACTCAATAAGAAAATACACTACGGATTACAGGGCAATGGAAATGGAATTCCAGGGACAGGATGGAAAACAGGTAGTCTTGAGGGGCATGAACACTTATCCCCCCAAACCATTATCATCGCAAAGAATGGAGGCCGTACTTAGATTGGGAGACATAGAATGGGCAGTTGAGTGCCTTGTCACTTTTAGAAAACCTCCCAATAACAACACCCAACATCCAGCAGATATCCAGGCACTATTACAAAAACATGAGAGGGTATTTAGAGATCTTCCAGCAGGTCAACCACTAGATAGGGGATTTGAGCACATTATTGAGTTAGAGGAGGGGACACAAGCGGTCATCACCACTCCATATAGACATCCCAAAAGGTACAAGGATGAGATCAAGAAAATGATCAAGGAATTGTTGGAACTAGGATATATTCAGCCAAGCTCTAGTCCTTTTACATCATCAATGGTTTTGGTTAAAAAGAAAGATGGCACCTTACGGATGTGTATTGATTACAGAGCACTCAACAATAAAACCATCAAAAATAGGTATCCCATTCCCAGAATTGATGAATTAATGGATGAGTTACAGGGGGCCAAATACTTTTCAAAAATTGATCTTCGATCAGGGTACTATCAGATCCGAGTAAGGGATCAAAATATTTCGAAGACAGCTTTTCGTTGCCACTATGGTCATTATGAGCTCTTAGTCATGCCCTTTGGACTCACCAACTGTTGAATTTTTAGCATTAGCATAAACTTTTAAAATTTGCAGATAAACATAAATAGATCAGCAGTGCAGTAAAAACACATTTATCACATCAACACAATGGACACAAAAATTTTCACTGGGTAAACCTTCAAAGGACAAAAACCCCAAAAGCATTAATAGCTCATCTCGTAAATGAGATAGCTTAAGAAATTCTTCAAAAAGTTCCTCAAATCCAAATCTGGATTTTAACCACAGTACAGTAAAATTCTCAGCAAAAATTAGAGCAAGAATGCCAAGCCCTAGCAACAAAAATTTCCAGATCTGTCTGGAAGAGACTGTCCAAAAATAGTCTACCAAATAACTGTAAAAAAAATAAAAAATTCTCAGATCTGTAACAAACCAACAATTTTCCAGATCTGTAAATGGCTACCCAAATTTTCCAGATCTGTCAGTGGCTACCCAATTGTCTTGCTTCTGCCCTTCCTGTCTGGTCATACGCAGCCCAAGTGCCCTATCTGCTGCCCGAAGGGTTTGCAGCCTGCCCGATTTCCTTTTGGGCTGGCCCAAGGGACTGTTAAGGCCCTAGCAGCCTTACGACAGCCACAAGACCCTCACGGGTCTTCCTTTGGGCTGTCCGGAGGGCATGTTAGGCTTTGGCAACCCTTACAAGAATGCCCACAGGCTACCCAAGGGTGCCTTACGGGCCTCAGCCCTCACGGGTATGCCTGCTAGAGGCTGCCCGGAGGTACCAAGAGGGAAGTACCCTCAAAAATGTTGCCCCGAAAAGGACTGCCCACAAACACAGAAGAAGGGCTGCCCACGCAAGGATCTCAGCTGCCCAATCTGCTCGGAAAAATGGAAGAAGGCTGCCCAAAAAAATATAAACGCTGAAGATGACTTTTGCTGATAAAACCCTAGCTGAGGGTTTGCTGAGGAAAGGAAAAAATATTCTTCAATAAAATTGCAGCTTCACCTGTCAAAGCAAACTTGTATATTGAAATGAAAAGACTTGATCTTCTTTTATAGCCTTCATTCACCTGTAGGTGTACAACAAATTAGGAAAGATAAAAATAATAATATTTTTAATCTTTTCCTAATTTCACTTTCACTTTTACCAAAAAAGGGTCATTTTATTTTTCCTTTGACTTTTACAATAAGTCCTTATTTATTTTGACTTTCACTTGTGGTCACAAAGTCTTTATTTATTTTCACTTTTGACTTTGGGTTGTTTCCAAGTGCCCCCGTGGTCCTTTTTTATTTCAAAAGTACATCATCATAAAACAAGAGAGTTATTAATGCTTTTATCTCACACAATGTGTGACACCTAGATCTGGTACTAAGGCAACTTGACCAAGGGTAGCTAATCCTTGGAGAAGCACACCAAGCCCATAGATCAAGGGTTAAAGTGCCACACACATGCCCAGACCCAGTTTAGGGCTTACAGTGTCTTCATTCTCCAAGAGAATGGCTACTCAGAACTAAGCTAAGTCTAACAGTCCCAGACTGGTCTGCATCGTGGTCTCAGACCAGATGTCTACTCAACACAAGGTTGAGTCTACCCAGGGCAGAGTTGGGTCTATATCATGATCCTAGACCAGATATCTACCATTCAATAGAATGGTCACTCAACACTGGGTTGAGTCTTCACCGTGGTCCCGGACCAGGTGGTCCCATTCTCCGAAGAGAAGGGCTCTCAATGCTGCTAAGAAAAATCAACACGAACGCCCCAGCAACTTTCCAATCTTGCATGAACCACACCTTCAAGGCTCAGTTACGGAAATATTTACTGGTGTTCTTTGATGATATTTTGATTTATAGTAAAACTTGGGAGGAGCATTTGAAACATTTGGATGAGGTACTGGGAATTGTAGAATAACAGTCGCTTTACACAAAAATGTCTAAGTGTGAGTTTGGTATGAAGGAGATGTTGTATTTAGGGCATATAATCAGCGCAGAGGGAGTACAGGTTCACATGGAAACGATTAGAGCTATCTTGGATTGGCCTACACCAAAGAGAATAACAAAATTGAAGGGATTCTTAGGTATTTGACATATTACAGGAGATACGTAAAGGGATTCTCCCAATTTACTGCACCACTCACCAACCTTACCAAGAAAGGGGCATTCACCTGGATAGAAGTGGCACAACAAACCTTTGAAAAAATGAAAACAATCATGAGTTCTTGTTCAATCTTGGCACTACCATATTTTACACAACCATTTGTAGTTGAGTGTGATGCTTCAAGAGAGGGACTAGGGGCAGTATTGATGCAAAACCATCATCCGATTGCATTTGAAAGTAGGAAGCTCAAAGATTATGAGCGCCACTACTCTATATATGATAAGGAGATGCTAGCAATCCTACATGTCTTAACAAAAGTCAAACAATATTTAGTGGGCAACAGGTTTAAAATTAAGACAAATCACAACAGCCTCAAATACTTCTTGGAGCAGAAAGAGTTGAACGAGCGTCAACAAAAATGGGTCAGCAAGGTACAAGCATATGACTTTAAATTAGAATATGTTAAAGGGAAGAACAATGTTGTAGTTGATGCTTTATCAAGGCAACCCGCCTCATTGTCACTCATGAGTATATCTACTGATTGGAGGTCTCTTCTCTTGGTAGAATATTCCAAAGACAAATTTGCTTGTGAATTATTAGATGGACAAATACAGGATGACAGGTACAGGGTAATTGACGACATCATCTATTACAAGAGCAGAATATACCTCGTTCCACAGTTAGCTTTAAAGAGGAAGATTATACGGGCCTCGCATGATTCACCATTGTCAGGGCATCAAGGGTTCTTAAAAACTTACAGACAGATCAGAGAGAGGTTCTCATGGAAAGGCCTCAAGGAGGATGTAATACAGCATGTTCGAGAATGCAATATCTGCCAACAAAATAAAATTGAACTCAATCATCTGGCAGGGTTACTTCAGCCATTACCGATACCAGAGCAGAAATGGGAAAGCATCTCGATGGACTTCATTACAGGTTTACCCAAGGTACAGGGAAGAGACTGCTTATATGTGGTAGTAGATCAATTGACCAAATTTGCTCACCTCTTTGTTATTTCTTCCGACTATTCACCATCACTGGTAGCCAACTTATTTTCAAAGAGGTTTTCAGACTCCATAGGCTACCCAAAACCATTGTCAGTGATCGTGACAGTAAATTCACCAGTGCTTTCTGGCAAGAGCTTTAGTGGGGACAGAACTCACTACAAGCACAAGTTATCATCCTCAAAGCGATGGGCAGACGAATATTGTCAACAAATGGATTGAGGGGTATCTGAGAAATTATGTAGCAAGACAACAAAGGAGATGAATTAAATGGCTACACCTAGGGGAGTACTGCTACAATACTACCCACCATATGTCTATTAAGATGACACCTTTCAAGGCTCTATATGGCTATGAGGCACTGAACTTTGTAGACTTAGCTTTTGGAGACAACAGAGCACCAAAGGCAAAAGATTGGGTACAGGACAGTCAAGATATTCTTAAGGTCCTAAAAGAGAATCTACAGGCGGCTCAAAATCAGCAGAAGCTATACGCAGACTGACACAGGCTTGAGCAGAATTTTGAGATAGGAGATCTGGTATATTTGTGGCTAAAACCTTACAAGCAATCTTCACTCAAGAAAAAAGGGGCGAAGAAGCGAAAACCTCGCTTCTATGGTCCTTACAAGATAGTCAGGAAGATTGGAGAGGTGGCTTATGAACTAGAACTGCCAGAGGAAAGCAAAATTCACAACGTAATTCATGTATCCAACCTCAAGAAAACAGTAGGGAAACACATTGCTCCATCCACTGAGTTGTCTCCCTTAAATGATGAAGGGATTTTGGTACTAACTCCAGAGAGGATCCTACAGGTTCGAGAAAGAAAACTCTGAAACAAGGTGATTCGAGAATACTTGGTAAAATGGAAAGAATTACCTATGGGGGATGCCACATGGGAGGGAGAGAAGGTATTGCAGCATCCTAGTTTGCAGTTGCTTGAGGACAAGCAATTTCAAGCAAGGAGGATTGTAATGTCCTCTTCTAATGAAACACCAAAACACCCGCTAGTCTACTTAATTCCCATAGGTTCGAACAGGTACTACATAAAAGGGAATTGACTGGGGACATTTGATACTTAGAACAAGACGGGACACTCATTCAATATTAAAGTCATCAGTATGATAAAGAAAGCCCTATTTCTTTACGCTTAAAGTCAACATGAAATTAGAATTGCATGCATGCAAAAGTGACGCGTAAACCCTAAAAGTGACAACATCATTGAGTATATGAACAGCATCTTAGTAGCAAAGAACCGTAGAATATCAATTTGGGATATTATAGTCTTCAAGGGAGCAGTCCAAGCGTTGATGATAAAGTGTGTCCAAATGAAATGCAAGTGATCTCATTTTTTAGTCTTTTCATTCACTTGAAGTGGTCCTTCTAGATAGGACCATAGGAATATAATAATAGGTTTTAAACTTTTACCCTTTTTGACTTTTACCTTTAAGGCACTCATGACCTTTTTGTATTTTCACTTTGACTTCTTAGTGGTACAAGAGTCCTTTTGTATTTTGAATTTAGCCTCTTGATCTTCTTCAAGTACCCTGTGGTCAATGCAAGTGGTCACAGGGGTCCTTCATACCCACTCAAAGTACATCATCATAAATAGGGAGAATTACTAATACTTTTATCTTGAACTCCTTGTGCCACCAAGATCACGTACTAGGTGTCTTAACCAAGGGTAGCTAATCCTTGGAGAAGGTCACAAAGCCCACAGATCAAGGGTAAGAGTGCCTGACATGCCCAGACCCGGTCTAGGGCTTATAGTGATGTCTTGGTAACTGACCAAGTGCCTCAACCCTAGGCTGCATCAATTGACTCAATGTCAAATACTTGGTAACTGACCAAGCACCTCCATTCTTCCGAAGAATGGCCCTCAACCTTAGGCTGATTCCCCCAGTCCTAGACAGGTTCATCTTCCTGGTAACTGACCAGGTGCCTCCATTCAAAGAATGGCCACTTAGCTCTAGGCTGAGTTCCCCTAGTGTCGGACTGGTTCCACTTCCTAGTAACTGACCAGGTGCCTCCATTCAAAGAATGGCCACTCAGCTCTAGGCTAAGTTCCCCCAGTGTTGGACTGGTTCCTCTTCCTGGTAACTGACCAGGTGCCTCCATTCAGAGAATGGCTACTCAGCTCTAGGCTAAGTTCCCCCAGTGCTGGACTGGTTCCTCTTCCTGGTAAATGACCAGGTACCTCCATTCAAAGAATAGCCACTCAGCTCTAAGTTGAGTTCTTGTAGTGTCCCCCTCTAATTAAGCACCCAAAACACCGCTAACCTACTTAATTCCCATAGGTTCGAGCGGGTACTTCATAAGAGGGAATTAACTGAGGGCATTTGGTACTTAGAGCAAATCAGGACATTCATTCAATGTTAAAGTCATCAGTCGAAAAAAATAAGCCTTATTTCTTTAGGCTTAAAAGTCAACAACAAATTAGAATTGCATGCATGCAAAAGTGAAGCATATACCCTAAAAGTGACATGCAAACCCTAAAAGCGCATGAGGCTCTATTTAAGAGGGTTATTGGACTAAAGAGACTATCTATGATTATTATTGTTGATTTTGGAGTTTTGAGCAGCAACACAGCGTGCAGCCGCAGCAGCTGGGGTTGAAGACGATGTCTTCAGCTAACGAGGGTTCGGCAGTGAAATATCTGCCCTAGTCTCTTTCAGGATAGACCATCCAGGTTTATCAACAACATCCATCGTATTTATCCATATCCAACGATTCAGAATCTACCGGGAGATTGTTTGCAGGTTCATCAGTGCAGCTAGGGGGATTTAGCTGGGAAACCCCAAAGTATTCGTTGGGTCTTTGAATCCTAGTTTTTCCTCCGTATCCTGGCATCATCTTCATCAGCAAGGTCACTCTACTGCCTTGAGTGACTGGCAGCTTCCGATTTGCTCATCCGAAGCATCTACCAACAGATCTGTGCAATTGGGGGGTGTGAGCAGCAGAACAAGAGATCAATTCGCTAGCTAGGTTAGAGGGGTCCAAACTCATACATGTTGCGGTCATTTTCTCTATCGAGGGCAGACTCACATCTCAGCAAAGTTCCAACTTCATCTGACACTCCTTCAATAAAAAACATCACCTTCAATGTAGAAGAGGGTTTCTTTGTTGTCGGGCGTCACACTGAAGGAAAGGAGCACCATTAGCCCACTTATCCGAAACTTTATGCATGCAGCTATCTCTGGAGTATTATCAGTCGGGTTATTAGTGGTAAGTATTAAATTCCTTTCTACAAAACACTAGCCCTAATTCAACTATATTTTAGGGTATTTTTGCATGGCAATTTTGCATCCACAATTATTTCGTATTTTTGCACAAGATTGAATGTACGAGTCAGCATTATACACAGTATCAGTAGAATATTAGTATTTGGGATATTACAGTGGTATCAAAGCATGTTCCTTGCCAGTTGTGGGTTTGAACATGAGAAGTAAATGAATACAGAAGAAGACACTTTTGTAACCTATAAGAGAAGGAAGAGTAGGTACACAGAGGAGCAGGAATTTGAGGATATCCAGCTAGAAGATACCAACTCAGACATGGACCCAACAGGTATACACTCTGACAGAGGGAAACGAACAGGAGAAGACGAAGATAGGATGGAGTTTCGTGGCTTGGTGAACGCATTGCATGATCTAGCCAAAGGGCAAAAGGAAGTCTTGCATGCAATAAACAGGTTGGCGACGAAACCAGAACCAGGGCATAGCAGTATACCTCTCTCGCCAGTAGATAGAGGGTCTACAAGCAGTAGTGGGAAACATGCATACACCAATATGCAAAACACACCCCACATATATAACAGACCATGTCTTTCTCAGACTTCTGCAACATGAAGAGTAGGAACCGACCCAGGAATTTCAACAGAGGATTTAATCAGAACTATGAGTTGCAGAAAACCTTGGGTAGATTGACCATCCCAAACTTTGATGGAGCTCGTGGAGGTTTAGCGAGAATATGGGTTCAGAGGTTAGATACTCATTTCCAACTCAACCCCATGACAAAGACAGATGCCATTAAATTGGCTACACTACACCTAGACGGAGAGGCTCATGAGTGGTGGTACCACGAACTAGTGACATTGGGTCACAACACCATCAGTTCCTACAATGAGTTCACACAGAAGCTCATGGAGCGGTTTGACAGGAAGGACCCAGAGATACACTTTAGAGAGTTGACTCAACTCAAGCAGACAAGTAGTGTTGAGGCCTTCATCTCTGAGTTCCAGAGGGTAGTTGTTATGGTGACAGATGTGTTGGAGAACAGGCTGATTATGTTGTTTACAGAGGCCTTGATAGAACCACTACAGGGGTAGGTGAAAGACTACAAACCCTCCACTCTACAGGATGCAATCAACAGAGCCAGAGATCTCCAAGACTCAATTCCAAAGAATAGGTTTCCACTCAATACCAAGTTTCCAGTTAGAGATAAAGATAGGAAACCCAGCAGGAAATACCGAAGAAAACTTGGTTAGACAACGACACAAGGAAAGACTTGAGACAGAAAAAATTGTGTTTTACTTGTCACGAACGATGGGTTCTAGGACATAGGTGCTCAGGAAAAGCCAAAGCCCACTATATAGAGGTATATTTAGACAGTGAAGGGGAGGACTACGAGCAGGAAACAACAGAGGAATTGCGGGCAGCAAAGGAAGAGTTGCTCCAAGGGGATACACCAGAGGGAGTTATTGCTACATTATCCGGGGTACCTAGGTTTCACACTCTCAGGGTCAGAGGTGTAGTATAGGGCCACAGAGTAGGATTATTGATCGATGGGGGAGCAACCCACAATTTCATTGATGCAGCATGGGTGGCTAAGAGGGGTATTCCGATAGAGAAGTTCGAGAGATTTACTATAGCAGTAGCAGGAAACACTAGCATGGAGTGCAAATATTGGATTCCTAAGTTGAATGTCACATTAGGCAACTACCATATGACAAACTCATTTTATGTAGAGAATGTGGCTGATACAAATGTAGTATTAGGCGTCCAATGCCTTTATTCAATAGGAAAATATACTACATATTACAGGGCAATGGAAATGGAATTCTAGGGACCGGATGGGAAACAGGTAGTTTTGAGGGGCATGAATGCTTATCCCCCAAAACCAGTATCCTCACAGAGAATGGAGGTCGTGCTTAGACAAGGTGACATGGAATGGTCAGCAGAGTGCTTGGTCACCTTTAGGAAACCTCCAGAGAACAACACCCAACACCTAGCGGATATTCAGGCATTATTGCAGAAGCACAAGAAGGTATTTTGGGATTTTCCAGCAGGTAGACCACCAAATAGGGAATTTGAGCATATCATTGAGTTGGAGGAGGGGACACAGGCAGTCATCACCACTCCATACAAGCATCCCAAAAGATACAAGGATGAGATCGAGAAGACGATCAAGGAATTACTAGAACTAGGATATATTCGGCCAAGTTCTAGTCCCTTTGCATCATCATTGGTCTTAGTTAAAAAGAAGGATGGCACATTACGAATATGCATTGATTACAGAGCACTCAACAAGAAGACCATCAAAAACAAGTATCCCATCCCCAGGATTCATGAACTAATGGACGAGCTACGAGGTGCCAAATACTTTTCAAAGATCGATCTTCGATCAGGGTACCATCATATCCAAGTAAGGGATCAAGACATTTCCAAAACCGCTTTTTGTTGCTACTATGGTCACTATGAGTTCTTAGTCATGCCTTTTGGGCTCACCAATGCTCCAACCACCTTCCAATCTTGCATGAACCACACTTTCAGGGCTCAGTTGTGAAAGTATTTCCTAGTCTTCTTTGATGACATTTTAATTTACAGCAAAACTTGGGAGGAACATCTGAAACACTCGAATGAGATATTGAGAATTCTAGAAGAGCACTCGGTTTACGCGAAGATGTCTAAGTGTGAATTCGGCATGAAGGAGATGTTGTATCTAGGACACATAATCAGTGCAGAAGGGGTACAGGTTCATATGGAGAAGATTAGAGCCATCCGGAATTGCCCAACGCCGAAGACAGTTACTGAATTGAAGGGCTTCTTAGGCCTTTGCACATAATACAGGAGGTACCTAAAGGGATTCTCTCAATTTGCCGCACCACTCACCGACCTCACAAAGAAAGGGGCATTCACATGGACAAAATTGGCACAGCGAACCTTTGAGGAAATGAAAACCATCATGAGTTCTTGCCCAGTTTTGGCCCTACCAGATTTCTCACAACCATTCATAGTGTAATGTGATGCCTCAGGAGAAGGGCTAGGGGCAGTACTGATGCATAACCATCACCCAATTGCATTTGAGAGCCGGAAACTGAAAGGCTATGAGCGCCACTACTCCATATATGACAAAGAGATGTTAGCCATCTTACATGCCCTCACTAAATTCAGGCAGTACTTGGTGGGAAGCAAATTCAAAATCCAGATAGATCATAACAGCCTCAAGTACTTCTTGGAGCAGGAGTTAAATGAGCACCAACAGAAATGGGTCAGCAAGGTGCAGGCTTATGATTTCGAGATAGAGTATGTGAAGGGTAAGAACAATGTAGTAGTTGATGCCTTATCCAGATGACCAGCTTCATTATCCCTCATCAGTATATCCACAGATTGGAGGTCTCTTCTCTTAGTAGAGTATTCCAAAAACAAATTTGCTTGTGAGTTATTGGATGGACAGATCCAGGATGACAGGTATAGAATCATTGATGACATCATCTATTATAAGGGCAGGATATACCTCGTCCCAAAATCAGCTTAGAAAGAAAGATCATACAGGCATCACATGACTCGTCGTTATCAGGGCACAAGGTTTCTTGAAGACCTACAGGCAAATCCGAGAGAATTTCTCATGGAAGGGCCTCAAAGGGGAAGTAATGCAGCATCTGCCAGCAAAACAAGATCGAACACACTCATCCAGCAAGGTTACATTACCGATACCGGAGCAAAAGTGGAAAAGCATCTCAATGGACTTCATTACAGGGTTACCCAAGGTACAGGGACGAGACTACTTATATGTAGTGGTAGATCGGTTGACCAAATTTGCTCACTTCTTTGTTATCTCTTCTGATTATTCAGCAGCACAGGTAGTCGAGTTATTTTTTAGAGAGGTTTCAAGGCTACATGGGCTACCCAAAACCATTGTCAGTAATCGCGACAGCAAATTCACCAATGCTTGTTGGCAGGAGTTATTCAAATTGGTAAGGACAAAACTCGCTACAAGTACAAGTTATCATCCGCAAAGCGACGGGCAGACGGAGATTGTCAACAAATGGGTGGAAGGGTATCTGTGCAATTATGTAGCAGGCCAATAGAGAACATGCATTAAATGGCTACACTTAGGGGAATACTGCTACAATACTACCTACCATATGTATATCAGGATAACACTTTTTAAAGCATCGTATGGCTATGAGGCACTGAACTTCGCGGATTTAGATTTTGGAGACAGCAGAGCACATAAGGCAAAAGATTGGGTACATGACAGTCAGGACATTCTTAAGGTCCCAAGGGAGAACTTACAGGCAGCACAGAATCAGCAGAAGCTATACGCAGACAGACACAGGATTGAGAGGAGTTTTGAGGTAGGAGATCTAGTATATTTACGGCTACAACCCTAAAGGCAATCCTCCCTCAAGAAAAAAGGTGCAAAAAAACTAAAACCTCACTTCTATGGTCCTTACAAAGTAGTTCGGAAGGTTGGAGAGGTGGCTTATGAACTAGAACTCTCGGAGGAGAGCAAGATTCACAATGTGTTTCATGTGTCCAATCTCAAGAAAACATTAGGACAACACATTGCTCCATCCACCGAGTTGCCTCCCTTAGATGATGAAGGGCTGTTGGTACTGATTCCAGAAAGAATCCTACAGGTGCAAGAAAAGAAACTCCGAAACAGGGTGATTCGAGAGTATTTGGTAAAATGGAAAGAACTACCTATGGAGGATGCCACATGGGAGGGAGAGCATGTATTGCAACATCCTAGTTTGCAGTTGCTTGAGGACAAGCAATTTCAAGCGAGGAGGACTGTAATGTCCCCCTCTAATTAAGCACCCAAAACACCCACTAACCTACTTAATTCCGATAGGTTCGAGCAGGTACTTCATAAGAGGGAATTGACTGAGGGCATTTGGTACTTAGAGCAAATCAGGACATTCATTCAGTGTTAAAGTCAACAGTCAGATAAAAAAAGCCTTATTTCTTTAGGCTTAAAAGTCAACAACAAATTAGAATTGCATGCATGCAAAAGTGAAGTATAAACCCTAAAAGTGACATGCAAACCCTAAAAGCACATGAGGCTCTATTTAAGAGGGTTGTTGGAATAAAGAAACTATCTATGATTATTATTATTATTGATTTTGGATTTTTGAGCAGCAGCACAGCGTGCAGCTGCAGCAGTTGGGGTTGAAGACGGTGTCTTCAGCTAACGAGGGTTCGGCAGTGAAATATCTGCCCTAGTCTCTTTCAGGATAGACCATCCAGGTTTATCAAAAGCATCCATCGTATTTATCCATATCCAACAATTCAGAATCTACCGAGAGATTGTTTACAGGTTCATCGATGCAGCTGGGGGGATTTAGCTGGAAAACCCCAAAGCAATCGTTGGGTATTTGAATCCCAGTTTTTCCTCTGTATCCTGGCATCATCTTCATCAGCAGGGTCACTCTAGTGACTGTCAGATTCTGATTTGCTCATCCGGAGCATCTACCAGCAAATCTGTGCAGTTGGGGGACGTGAGCAGCTGAACAAGAGATCAATTCGCTGGCTAGGTCAGAGGGGTCCAAACTCATGCATGCTCCGATCAGTCTCTCTGTCAGGGGCAGACTCACATCTCAGCAAAGTTCCAGCTTCATCTGACACTCCTTCCATCAAAAACGTCACCTTTAGTGTAGAAGAGGGTTTCTTTGCTGCTGGGCGTCACACTGGAGGAAAGGAGCACCATTAGCCCACTTATCCGGAACTTTATGCATGTCGAGTTATCAGTGGTAAGTGTTAAATTCCTTTCTGCAAAACCCTAGCCCTAATTCATCTATATTTTAGGGTATTTTTGCATGGCAATTTTGCATGCACGATTATTTCATATTTTTGCACAAGATTGAGTGTACGAGTCAGCATTATACACAGTATCAGTAGAATATCAGTATTTGGGATATTACAGTTCCCCCAGTGTTGGACTGGTTCCTTTTATTGGTAACTGACCAGGTGCCTCCATTCTCCAAGAGAATGGCTCTCGATGCTGCTTTAGGAAAAATCAACAGGCATGAACTTAGGGTTTATTTTTGTACATATATGTGTGTGTGTATTCAGTTGAGACAGAATAAGATTCTAAATTGATAGAAGGTTGAACTTCACCCTGAATGAATTCACAACCCAATGCTATGTCACAAGGTTTGTCGAACTTCAAGGTTGAAGTTTAAACAATCGACGAATCTCAAAGAAAATCAAAGGTTTGGCCCTAATTCATGGATGTGCAGCCATGATTTTAATTTCTCTATACCCATGTTGCCTCCAATTGATGTTGACAGCTGCAACTCCATCTCAGTTTTAACCCAATGATGACTGTTGCGACTCCATCTCAATGTTGCGATAGGCCCAAAGTTGACTCCAAGTTCACACCTGCAGGCTGCTCGAAATGGGCCACACCGATTTGTTGCTGCAAGTCAGAGGTCAGCATCTTGCTACAAGCCACAGTCGTTGTCTATATATTTGTAGCTTTTCAAATTATCATAAGCTATATAATAGGTTAATATATATATATAGAGAGAGAGAGAGAGAGTCCAGAGGGTTAGCTCGAGTGATTGATTGTTGTGAATTGCAAGCATGAGATCACGGAGTCAAGTCCCAGGACTGGCTGCCTCTATCAATATTGTGGGCCTCACTCGATGTCCCCACCAAGTTATGATGCCAAAACTGCAACCGAATAGTTTACCCTGTGTACCATCCTCAAAATGAAAGGAAGTGCTCAGAGGGTTTCTCGTGATGAGTATTCCTTCGAAAAATATATATAGATTTATATATATATATATATATATATATATATATATCGACGAACCTAATGGCAAACCTTATCCGAATCTCATCTGGAAATTCGAATTCAAACCAAATCTCATCATCGACGAAATCGAACCCAATACTCGCTGCTCACTCACTTGATGCTCACTGTTGCTATGTTTCTTCACACTGCTCACTCACCCAATGCTCACTGCTCAGTCAGACACCATGTTCTCACTAAAACGGTTCACAGTTTTGGTGTCTTAAGTGGGGCAGGGATCTTCTTGTGGAAGTGGAACAGGGGGCTTAAGGTTTTAACAATTGTCAAAAACGTAAATTTAAAAATAAAAACTAAAACTAAATTGAAATGCCCTTGGGATCTGCATGTGGTGGCTCTACTTGTCACAGGAACTGCGTTCTATTCACAGAATCCATTTCCAGCAAGATTAGTTCCATTTGATAGGCCGATCCTTCACAGATCTTAGCAGATCTGAATCTGAAATGTGAATTCGCAGCTCCAGCTTCAAGACCCTGCAGATCTAATAACATAGGGTGTCAGTGATTGGCAAATTCTTCTAGGGCATCGCATATGACAATGACTCCCATATATGGTGTGAAAGAAAATTTCAACATTGATCATTGTAATATATGTGATAGCCATGGTGGGGGTATATAAGGGTCAAATCTATATGTAAATACTTAATTGTAGGTCAGCTTGGTAGTGGGCCTACATGGGCAATGTGTGATTATTGTGGGCCTACATAAACATTGACTTGTGATTATTGTATCTTGATGTATTTAGATTATTTGGAGTTCTTCTCCTAATCTCTAAGGAGTTATTGTGCAACTCATCATAGTAATACCTTTGGGCATTGTGCTTCACGTCAATATTTGGTGTACATTGAGTGTATCCGGGCTTATAATGTTTTATTGTGTACTATATCATTACAAGCAGTGTCAAAGCGGACAATTCTCAGTTGAGCACATTCAGGCAAAACATCTCACTGTTAGAGCTATAACTTTTGCTAAGGACATCAAAATTGAGAGAGAATTGAATTGTTAAGAAGGCACATTTGACTATCTCTGGTAAATATTTCGGTGGCTGAGGCACGAAAATCTAGGAGGTACAGCCCATACAAATTGGGGTTTCCATCCAATCTATAACATTGATAAATCCAGCAAGGTCCAATAAAGAACACATATTTTAGAATTTCAAAACCCAATGGCAATAAGACTAGGGGCATCTAAAAGAAGACATCAAAGAATGTTATAGCCACAAAATTCAGAGTTGTTAGGGAGAAATTTATGGACATGTTTTTTGTAAAAGCTCACTCTCCCGACAAAGGCTAAAAATGATAGGGTTTCATAAATCAACCATAACTTTCTCTTGGACAATGAAAATTGAGTGAGACAAATGCCATTCAGGCACAAACTACTTAGGCTGTTACCAAAAATTCAGCGAGTTTGGAGCAGAAATATCAGAGAGGTAATAAACACAAGGTCAGCTTGCACAGCAATCCCAGTAGAAGGGCTTAAAACAGTAAGTCAACTTAAAAATTAAAATAGTCCCTAAGTTTTATTAGAATGTCAATTTAGTTGGTTCAAAAGGTATTTGACAAAGGAAATAAAAAATAATATATATAAGGAAAACTTTTAGGACTGGATAACTCTTGTGAAGATAGAGGAGCGGAAGGTAATAGGCTCAAACAAGAGTGTTAGAAGACCCCCAATTCTTGGTCTAGAACTGATGGAAACGCCATACTTTAATGGGGATAAAGAGGGTGTTAATTCTAGAGAATGGTTAAATGTTGCAAAGGAAAATTGGAGAGATGATCTGTATGCAATTCTCTATTTTAAAGGTGAAGCTTGGGACCAGTGGTATACTCTTGATACAAACATATAATTTTACTAAAAATGTCTCTTCTAACAAGTGGATAAACGAAACAAAATCAAGGGAATACAATATATTTGAAAAATCAAAGATGAGTTAAAGAGAGTGAAAGAGGCACTTTGGAATAAGGATGTCGAAATATCCAAAATTCAAACTACAGAAGGACAAAGAAAATAAGGACAATGAAATTGCAAGAAAGAACAAGGAAATTTCTAGATGACAAAACCACAGCCAAACACAACTAAAAGAAAGTAGGAGATAAAGGAAGAGAAGAAACATCATCAAACTCAAACTAAATTCAATATCATAAATGAAGAAACAACTAAAAGAGTTGAACAGGAAATCTGCAAGAAGGTTGATGAAGCCCTAAATATTGATAACATCAAATAAAAAAATGCAAACAAGAATTGCAGGATAGAAGAAATTGATAGATAGTGTCACTCTTCAGCTTTAGAAAGAGAAGGAAGAAAAGCTGCAAGGACGTCAGAAGATCCTTGAAGTAGAGATATAATTAGAGACAGTATAAGTCAAATTGGAAAACTCGATAAAATATTTGACAACATTCCCTCACAAGCAAATACTATCAATGATCAAGCACAAAGACTATATCATGTTTTCTAGAAAGGACGATGAGTGCAAGGTTTGTTGAACGTGAAGGAGGACCATCAAAAGTGAAACCATATGGATGTCCTCATCACCAAGGGAGTCTACAAGAAAGACAATAAAATACATAACAAGATCCTAAGTCCAAAGAGGAAGATGGCAGTCTGTGGCATTTATCGAATTAGAAGTCCAAGAATAGTTATGCGACAAGATATTATCAAGCACCAACAACTACAACAAAATGGCAGAGTCACAACAATGAATGGAATCAAAGGAAAATAAGAAATGTATGGACTTCAAATTATCAATTATTGATGCCGACCAGAGTAAATTATGAACGGATGGATAACCAATAGTGACAACAAGAGAGAAAAAATCTGAGAAAATCCGATTAATTGGTCTCATCATAAGTAAGACCCTTAACTACAAATCTTGGAAAACGAAACTTCTCAAATGGGCGTACTATGTAATGTATGTAATGACCCTAATGAGGGTATACAAGGGTCAAATAGTAGGTCAGCCTCATAGTGGACCTACATGGGCATTGAGTGAGAACTAGTCAACAGAGTCATTATTTCACACACTAACTTGTGATTATTCTACTTGGATGCATTTGGGTTATTTGCAGTTCTTTCCTAATTGCTGTCAAGTTACTGTGTAGCTCGTCATAATAATACTTTTGGGGGTTATGATCCACACCAATATTTGGTGTAAATTGTGTGTATTCAAGTTTTATCATGTTCAATTGGGTATTATGTTCATTGAATTGAAATTGTGTAATGTTTTTAACTTCACCATAGATGGATCTCATCTGTTAAAGATGATATGGAAAGCTTGGTAAGTGGTTTCCTAAAACCTCTCTTGGAATTATCAGGGATTTAGGCATGACAGAGACCTGGGATTCAGTATTATCTCGTGTTTTAAGACAACAGCCAGTTCAATTGGCTCACTTTGCAAGTCTAATGGAAAATTTCTTGCCAGAAAATGTAGATTTACCTGGGTGAATCTCGACAATCACAAGAAAGGAGACCGGCTCTGCTAGATGGATCTTGCCAGGAATCATTTACTCCACGAGAAGTATAAAAGCACTATTATGGATATAATATTTACTCCACAAGAAATATAAAAGCACTGTTATGGATATAATATGACTTATGCACAATTTGATCCACGAGATAGATTTCAAGTGGCACTTAATTATTCCAAACCCAGCTGGAAGGAAATGATGTCATCAGATGGCTGCCATACCTATTAAAATATATGATACCCGTAATCTGTATGGACAGATCAAATATAGGGTGTCAGTTGGTGATAACATTAATAAGATATGGAAACTCGACAACTAGGAAGACACTTAAAAGAATTGATGACATTTGGACGTCCCCTTGTGCTTTTAAACTTCGACTTACAAGTTGGCTTATCCGCTTGCATGCTCTGCCAAGAAAACACAAGACTAGCCAGGAAAGGACTCATTGGCAGGGTCCATATACAATGCAGAAAAAAGGATGTGAAATATATCTTTTGGGAGTGTGGTTTTGTTAGATATCTCTGGAAAGATTCTCTGATTCTCTGCTTTGCTTCTTTGCCTCTGCATTGGAGACCAATTTTATTAGGTGACTCCACCTACTGTGTGGAAATTTTGGCCCTTTTTGCTCAATGCTTAGATTAACCACTTTTCTTTTCTTTTGCCTGTCCAATGTAGGCATACCTTTGAAGGTAGCTAGTGTTCTTATGGGAGCCAGATTTTCCATAGGCTCTTCAACGAACTTGCTATTCATTGCTCATAAAGGGTATATGCTTAGAAAGTAAATTTAAGGATGCAGACTATAGTGTGCAGTCAGATATGTTGGCTCTCCTAGCCTGGTTTCGAAGGGAGAGCAATTTTTGTACAGTTCCTGATGTAATATTTTGTACTTTTGTAATATAAGACTTGGTAATTTGCAAATAAATGTGAAGCATGGACAGTCCACAAGCTGTTTAGTTTTATTAGAAAGTACATGCACATTGATGAATTTATCCAAAGTATGTGTACAAGGAAAGTGATAGAACAGGCAACACAAGATATTCAATTACAAACATGGGGATTATTTTACAAATATACATGATCTGGTAGCATACCTTCAAGCCCACAGCTTCTAGACTATCGGTAACAAGCTCGGCTATTCTATCCTTGGGTATGTTAGAATGTTCATATCTGCCAAGTCACAGGCACTCAATAGTAAGTATATGAACTCCAAAGCCAATGAATATTATTTTAAATACACAATTCTAATGTATGGAGGAACCAAATGCTCATTTAATTTTTCCCAGTGGTAAGTCCTCACAACATAAAGCCAACATTTTCGCGAACTGTGAGTGAGTCAAAGAGCGCTGCACTTTGAAAGACCTGCACAAGTAGAAATTTGCAAAGCAGAATTGTTAAAAGCAAAGGTCACCAATCATACTTATACAAATTAGATATTGTTGGTTTTCTTCTATGATTCATATTTTCCTCGATGCAAAACTATTTTCTATTTTTCCTTTGTCCTATATCTGTGAGAAAGGCATCTCACCAAAAGAACTTTAGACAACCAAAATGCAAGAAGAAATAAATACATGTATAAGCTGGTTGCAAGTAAAAGTTAAACACCAACAGGGGGAGCAAGCAGGAAGAATAAAGTTATACATTGATTCTAAGTAGAGAATTTGAGTTCTTTTGTATTTGTAAAACCTAATCTAAAATAATAGCCTCCATTCATCTATAGTATTTTAATTAAAATAATCCAACTTATGTTTTCAATCTAATACTTCAGTATTTTGACAATAGTTCTATCATCCAACTTTTGCATTCTAGTGCTGAGCTATAATCGCCAATAGGTAAGATGAGATGAACGAACCAAGCCAATTCGTAAACCTGATATTTCCTCATCACTGATTAGGCCATGTCGCTTTTTCCCACATATATAAAGTTCACCCTATTCATCACAACAAAGTGTGCTTTTGTTTTAGAAATTATGGAAAGCTTAGCAGGTTTAGGCAATTATGAGGAAACATATTCCATGGAAATAAAATCAAAATTTGTTAAGTGAATTCTCACACTTAACCTTGTCTGGAGCCAGAAGGCCTGCCATTATTTTAAGAATTGTGGACTTTCCAGTGCCAGAAGGTCCAATTATACCAACAGCTTCTCCCTGTCTAATCTGCCCAAATCAACAATAATAACCTTATGGTGAAATACAATAAACAGCACCTATAATCACACCCATAGAAAATACACCTAACTACAAATAGAAAAATAGGTCGATAACAGGAGAATAATAATTTTAAAGCCTCTTATATAGATAAGTTGACAAATTAGTAGCAAGGATACTAATTATACCAACAGCTTCTCCCTGTCTAATCTGCCCAAATCAACAATAATAACCTTATGGTGAAATACAATAAACAGCACCTATATTCAAATTTCACACCCATAGAAAATACACCTAACTACAAATAGAAAAATAAGTTGATAACAGGAGAATAATAATTTTAGAGCCTCTTATATAGATAAGGTGACAAATTAGTAGCCAGGATACTATAAAATATCATCTCAAAACACTATCATGAATCACAATGAGTGCACAAGCCTGCTTTTAGGTGCAAAGGACTATTTCAAATTTTCAGCTTTTTGTATCATGATTTCTGTGATTGTATTGAATCTTGATGGCCTACATATTCTGGCTTTGAAGATAATGCCTCCACTCATACAAGACATGTTCTGGAAGTTGCTTTACTAGGAGATGTGTTTGCACTCCCACATCGTACTCATACTGGATGTATCCTTTAGTCGAATTGACCTACTTTTGTGGTCATTCATTGGACATATTAAAATGATCTTATCTTATCTTATATTATCTAGTACTCTAGATTCTAGAACATTAAGTTTGCAACACCCTTTTAAAATAAGAAATGATTACCACCTCTATATACACCATAAAAATAACATGCCAGGAAAAGATTAACCATACCAGGTGCCTTTCATATCATCAAAAGCCTCAGGACTTTTGTGATTTGTCATTATCCTCATGCTAAGCAAAAGGCTGGTCTCCAACTTTTTTTTGCTTTTTTTCAACAAAATGCACCTCATGGGAAACTCTCTGAGCACTTCCCCTCATTTTGAGGATGGTACCCCGACTAAACCATTAGGTTGCAGTTTTGGCAATCTAATCCAGCAGGAGCAAAGAGTGAGGACCACAAAATTCACTGAGGCATCCAGCTCTGGGACTTGAGCCCATGACCTCCTACTATTCACAACACTTAACCACTCAAGCTAACCCACCAGGCTTAAAAAAGGTCACCAGCTTATCAGAACATCAAATATATTTTCATTCAGACAACTCAATGTGCTTCATCTATCCTTTAACCCTAAGTAATGTGACATCATGGAAATACTTGTTAATATGTTATCAATCATCTTTAAAAAAATTAAGAGTTATCCAGATGTCCCAAACAGTAGTCGATGTGACCTTTTCACATCGAACGACAAGTGTATATTTATCCAACATAAACGTTGCTCAATGTTAAAACAACTTAACCATCTATACCTTAGTATATGCTTTTCATAGCTTCCTAAGTTGTTTAGACTATGTTAGTTGGCCACCTAGAGCATAACTTGACCACCGTATGTTAGCTTATCCGCTATTGCACCATCTTTCTACTTTTACTCTGATTTTTCTGAGTATAAAGCGCACATCCTACTTTTATCCTGCTTTTATGAATTAAAGCTACTTTATTCTGCTTTTCTCCTGGATTAGGAAGTACTAGGTGCACTAGGATGACTTTGGCAAGTTTGCTTGTTGTTGCCTTAACTCCCTTCCTCCTTTTTCTCCTGAAAATCCACTCGATGCTTGATTTATGTTCACTCATAAGGTAACTAGGCCCACCTAGCCAATTCGTGACCTTCTAGTATGAGTTGGGTTTGGTATTTGCCATACATGGGGGATTTTGGTCTATTCTAAGCCTGCCACATCAGAGCTATTCGAATGCCATCTAAGGATTTTGATTTTCTCTATTGAGATTGTATTATATATGTACTACTCTCATTGATTAACAGACAGATGGAAATTCTTCCACTTGAGTTATCTCTCTTATGTTCTAGTTCACTCTTCTTCTATATTTTCTACTAATCTATGTTGCAATTCTAAGTGAGGATTACATTAATTCTAGATCCACTATGTAAATTCTAATATGGTATCAGAGCTGCCATGTTGAGGCATAGTTGTTTGCATTAACGCACCAGAAGCAGTGGAGTTAACACAGAAATCCTAGGGCAATTGCCTTGAAGCCATTGGTTTATCCAATGGAGTCAACCCATGTGTGATGCACTCCCGAATGTGCTTACTGACTAAAGTAGAGCTCATTTGAATCAATTAATCTTCCATGCAGATCTTTAGAGTGTTGTTTTGCAGGTACAATTTCAACATGGATTCGAAAGCAGTTCCTCTTCTTACTCCATTCACATGCTATGCTAAGAAACTGGGCACGCTCCTTTTGGGCTACGTGTCCCATGTCCGCGTGTCAGACACGAAGATGCTGACAAAGCGTGTCCAACACGTCTCTGCAGCGTGTCCCGTGTTTGGACACGCGTGTCCCAAGACTATCACTACGTGTCCCGAAAACAAGACACGCAAACCGAAAAAAAGACGGCCAGGCCCTCTTTAAAAACGATTTTTCACTTTTATTTTGTCATTTGCAAATGTTGGGAGAGCTCAAAGAGTTGTTTTTTTGCAGGTGAAGAGGATTTGAAGGCTTTGGAAGGGTGTTAAAGTCCATTGAAGGTGGATTTGGTTGGGTGGATTGCAAGCTCAACCATCAAACAAGAAGAACAATGTCTCATTCAGCTAAGGCAGGAGCTAAAGGGCAAAGGAAAGGGAGAAATGCCTCATCTATTGTCTCCCCTCCTATTCCTCCAAAAACAAGCTCTTATACTCCTCCGGCTAGTGTTCCATCTACTGCTAGTGGAACTCATGCTCCATTGAACCCTGTTTTAGCAAGAAAACAAGCCCAAGAGAAAAAATACCTTTTGTGGAGGTGTGTGACTAGGAAAGAAGGGCCTTGGACAAAGCTAGGTGGGGGAGGCAATGTGTCTTGGACTTGTAATTTTTGCAAGAATAAGTCTAAGAGCACATACTACCGAGTTAAGGGCCATTTGTTGAGCCTTCCTTCTTGTGGAATTTCTTCATGTAAAGGTGTGAGTGTTACCCAAAGGAGAGAAATGGGAAAGGAGGATCAAGAAGGATTAGGCAATGTAGCAACAACAAGCAAGAAAAAGGATGAGAATCCTCTTCCATTCTTAAGGAAACCCTCTACCATTCAGCCTCCATTTCCACCTAGCAGAGGTGATGCACATCCAGCAAGAAAGAGGCCACCTTCAAGTGGTCCAATGGACAAGACTTTCCAACAAGAGGCGCGAGAAGAGGTGGACCTCACCATTGCATTCTTTTTCTACCTCAACTTCATCTCATTCAATGTTGCACGGTCACCATTGTTTTTTGAGATGTGTTGAAGTATCAGTGAACGAGCTCCATCTGGTTATGTGCATCCTAGTTCGAAGAAGCTTAGAACCACATTGTTGGTTAAGGCAAGGGAGGAGATGGACAAAATTCTTGAGCCAATTAGAGCAACATGGCCCTCATCTGGAGTATTGTTTTCGATGGATGGACAGATCCAGCACGCCATCCACTCACCAATTTCATGGTATCTTCCCAAAATGGACCGGTGTTCTTGAAAGCGGTGGATGCTCTTGGGAAATACAAGGATGCATATTTTATGGGTGATTTATTCATCAAAATCATTGAAGAAGTAGGTGTTGATTCTTGTGTACAAATCATCACCGACAATGCACCTGTTTGCAAGGCCGCTGGCATGATTGTGGAAACTAAATATCCATAGGTATTTTCATTTTGGACACCTTTCATTGCTAATTTGCTCATTGTTTGAACTTTGAATTTATCACAAAATTTATCTAAGGGAAAGGTCATTTTAATGATTTGAGTTGTTACTGTTGTAGACTCATTTATACTTGTTTTTTTTGCTCTTACGGATTTTTTGGACACCTTGCATTGTCCATTCCTTGAACTTAGCACTCAAATCCATTGCTTCAAGTGTGACATGAATTGGCAACATTATTGAGGATGCATGCCATATCCGTAACTTTGTACAAAACCACACAAATGCCCTCACCATCTACAAAGAGTACACACATCTTTCATTGCTGAAGATTGCAGATACTCGGTTTGCTTCCTCATTCATCATGCTCAGGAGGTTGAGGGAGGTCAAAACTGCTCTTGGGTCCATGGTGATTTCAGAGTATTGGTCTTTCTGGAGAAAGACGAATCAAAGTGCTTCCAAAAAGGTGAAGGACACAGTATTAGATGATGTTTGGTGGGAGAGGGTGGATATTACCATTAAGATCATGGAGCCACTTATTTCTTTGTTGTGCTTTGCAGACACGGACCGGCCCATCCTAGTGGATGTTTATGAGGGGTGGGATCCCATGATTGAGTCCATGAGGACCATTGTTATGGAGAATGAGTGTCTCGAGTGTGAGACATTAGCAGAGAACGTATAGTCCACCATTCAGGATATTCTTATCTCCAGGTGGGATAAGAATTGCACACCTTTGCATTGCTTGGCCCATTCCTTGAACCCCAAGCTCTACAGTCAAGAATGGCTCAATGGTGGGCCCTCACATAGAGTCCCTCTTCACATGGATGGAGAGATTTCACAAGGGAAGAAGCTAGCATTTGGGCGGCTATTTCAGGATAGAGACTTACTTGATGAGGTGGAGGAGGGCTTTGTAGAGTTTTCCACTGTTACTAGGAGATTTGGAGGCTATGATGTGGTTGGAGACAGGGGAGTTAAGAAGCCCTATAATTGGTGGGAAACTCATGGGGAAACATGCCCTCTTCTACAGAAGCTAGCCTTGAGGATCATCTCTCAAGTTACATCATCCTCTAGTTGTGAGAGAAATTGGAGCACATATGGCAACTTGTACAGTTTGAAGAAGAGTTGGCTTGAGCAGTCGAGAGCAGAGACGATGGTGTATGTGCACACCAACCTTCGTCTTATTTACAGGAAGAGGGAGGAGTGGGTGAAGGGAAGACAAAGATTGTGGGATGTCTTTCTTGATGATATGGGTTTGGACAACAGTACTGAGTTAGCATTAGCCAACCTAGATCTTATTGATCTGGTGCTAGAGCCAGTGACATTTGATGATAGTGATCCTTTGGAGGGGTCATCCTCCACACCAGCAGATATTGATCCTCAAATGGTTGAGGAGGAGGAGGAGGAAGAAGAGAGCAGTGATGAGTTTCTTGATTCAGGCATGGAGGAGGACGAGGACTATTGATAGATGAGACTCTTCATTCTTCCATCTTGATCTACACCTTTTTGTATTTACTATTACTACAGTATTGGACCACTAGTCTATTTGGCATTTGCCAGTGGCATTCCGACATCTATGTAATACATTATACATTTTGATTTTCATGACTTAATGAGAAATATGGCTTTGACTCCTGAGTATTGACATCTTGATATATGACTATCATGAGTATACTGTATTATGAATTATCTATGTGTCTCATAATCTCATTGTGATTACTGATTTGATTTGAAAATGTGTAATACTAATTTAGTAATTACTAATGTTAAATGTGCATTTATTTTGATTTATATTGAATATTTGTAAAAATTTGGATCGATATGTCTATAATTTTAATATATATAATCTTTTAAAATATATATATATATATATATATATAACGTGTCCTATGTGTCCTGATTCCAGGGGTCAGCGTGTCCATGTCGGCCACTCAAATCCTCGTGTCATGTGTCCTTGTGTCAGGTGACTTAGATGGTATGTAAAGTGGAAATTGAAGCTGGTTGCATCTCTAAAGAGACAATGTCTCTATGACATATCTAATAGAGTTGTTGAAGAGCCAATATCCTATGTGTAGATTTCCCAGAGGTCTCCACTCGTTGTGGAAATCTAGATCCCAACACGGCTATAGATCTCTCTAATCCCGCAGATGTAAATAGAACTTAATCTCAAATCCCAGATAAGCATATAAACAAGATTACAATCAATAGCACATGAGATCTCTACAACTTCTAATACTAATAGCAATCAGACATTAAGACTCAGATTTTTACACTAGAAACCCCAATGGGTAAAACCAGCATCTATGGGGCATTCTTCTTTCTCAAGCCTAAGCAAAATAAAAGATAAAGAGTACAATCAATATTGAGAGAAACAACAAAAGAACCTGACATGCCAAAGCCCTAGATCTGCAACTGATTTGCAACAGTTGTGGCTGTTGCTCTTGGGAAATGCGCCCCAAGCTGTCTGCTCTCACTCTGAACCTATGAACACTGTCACTGCCAATATCTGAAAGTCGTGCACTCTCTCTGACCTCTGAAGGGTTGTTCCCTCTACCCCTCCTCTCAGTACTACTCTGTCTGAAGAAGATTTGCGCCTTCAAACTCTGAATGACACCCCCAGTTGTACAGTTGTGCCCTCTCTGCTCAGAAGCATGCCTCAATTGTCTCTACCTGATTCCACCTCTGACTAAGGTCTCTGCAAGCCCTCCTCAATCACTGATGAAGGATATACTGCCTTAGCTTGGCCATCCTGACCTCAACGCGTGTGCAGCTTCTCTCATGTGTGTGGTGTAGTTGCACCCCTTTGTTGTTGCAAGACGTCTCAACTACACTGACCCTCCATCTCTGGAGGATCTCAACAAGATAAACTCTCTCACTATCAGAATGAGAAACCTCCTCAGTCTCAGAAGAACTACCCTCACTCTCTCTCAAGAATGCATCCCAGCTATCTTAGATGGATACGCCCTCCTCTACTCAACTGAATCGCTCAGCTACTATGATCACCTGACTCACCCAAGCAACCCTGAATTATGTCTTCTGAATGTCCTTTTATAAACTTTCGGTGAGATTAGGGCTCAAAAACCCTTATTTTGACTTGCATGCAAAATTTCACTAGTGTTAAAAACTATGTATCAAAACAGTGTAAACTGCATGCATGCATGCCACCTCCATGCACCTCCATACACACCTCCATGCATACCATGTCACCATGCACATGCATCTCTAATCCACATGCATCATGCAACTCACCCATCATTAACTGGTGCATCACTACACACATACATCCGACTGAAGAAGTAACTGAAACACTGCATGACTTCAATCACTGAAGCAATGACAACCTGTTGAAGTGCATCTCACACTCCAACCTACTGCCTATACTGATGATGTACCTCCATGCTAGGCAGACCACATGGAGGACATCTTGAATTACAAAACTCAACACTATGAAGAGAAAGATGATTGGTTGAATGACTATGACAGAGCATTTGGAGCAATGTGTTTGGCTATATCTCCAAGCATGCGCTACCTTATTAATTATGTTGAATACCCAAAGGATCTATGGGCAAGGTTGGATAGAGCTTTTGGCAAGCACAATGAGGTTCATACAAGCAATATGGAGAGTGAACCAAGTACCTCCTCACATGTTCTCCCTCTTGATGTCTTGGCCTCAGGCATCTCTCCTGAAGTTGTGCAAGATGAAGAAGAACATATGGCTGAAATCTCAACAAGTTCAAATTGGTGAAAGTCTCCTTGAAGTGACTCCTTCTCCTACTACTCTAGAAGTTCACGAGAACTATGACTTCTCATCTTCCCATGCAGTTGATCCAAGAGAAGACATTTGAACCCCCATTGTTGAAGAAAAACTCTCCTTCAATTTTGAAGACAACTTTCCTTAATGGGATAATTGAGGAAGAAGTGCACATCGAGCATCCTCAGGGCTTTGAGGTCAATGGGAATAAATCCCATGTGTGCAGGCTGAAAAAAAACGTTGTATGGACTCAAGCAGGCACCGAGAGCATGGTATTCCAAAAATGATGGATACCTATAGAGAATGGGCTTCACCAAAAGTGAATCAAATCCCAACTTATATTTCAAATTAGTTGAGGTCGATCTGCTCATTTTTTTTATGTATGTAGATGACCTGTTTCTCACAGGTTCAGAGAAGCTCATTGCAGGTTGCAAGGCAGATATGGCAACTGAGTTTGAGATGAAGGACTTGTTCCCGCCTTTCACACACCTGGGGGGTACGTGGCAGAAATCTTCAAGCCACTCGGTTTGTCCTTGGGGGCAAGTCTCGAGTCAAGGCTGTCACCTAGTTCTTGACTCCTCCGTTTAGGCCAACTCCTAACAAAGCCAAGGGGGGTAGACCCTATTAATTGCTAAGGCTTTTAGGCTTTAGTGTTTATAGTGATGAGATAAGTTACTTATGAGTTTTGGATAAATGAATTCAACACATGATATTTTCAAGATTTGTTACACCACAACAACATAGAAATTAAAACATGATAAGCAGTAATGCGAAAAAATATGATAATATCAAAATAGATCAGTGCCAATAATGGAGTCCACAAATGAGATTTCTGCTGAAATACAAATGGATGTTGCAAGAAAGAGATCACATCAACAGCATATGACAATGTAAGCACCATTTACGACATTTTGCAATAATTGATTTAAGCATAAGAAGTAAAACAGACCAGTGCCGATGAATATGGAGTGCTTGTAAAAGTGGAGTGTTGTTGTGTCGTGTAAGTATTGCAGTTGTCTCGTTGGTCAGTTTTAAANGGTTTGGCCCAACAAGTCAAGTCCCTTTGAACTGAGTGCTAAAGCGGTAATACCAAGTGTCCTACGAGGTGAGGATGAACCTGCTTGGAGTAGCCCCCTGACTCTATAGTAATTACCTCCTGAGTTCTCAAGAAAATCACTTGCGTGGATTTTCCTATTAAATCTAGTAACTCGTATCCCTTTCTGATACAACCAACTGATCAGACAAGCTGCAGCGATGTAGAGCATACGAGGAAGGAGTCTTGGTTTATTTTATTAGAGACGCAACAATGAGTTGTTTAGATGACGACCGAAGAGTCTCTTTCACCTTTCGGGTACTCGGGAAATCAATGGTCGGATTGATTTAAAACATTAAGAACAAATACATAAAAGAAATATGTTCTAATTAATCCTACCACGAATCTCTTTCACCCTTTCGAGGTACTCGGGAAAGCGTGGGGTAAGTAGTATGATTACTTTGAATTTGTGAATATTGAAAGCATATAATGCAAATTCAAAGTATACAATGTTGCAATACAAGACAAAACTAGAAAAAAGCGAGAAAGTGCAAAACTCACAAAACGCAAGATCCTCCCTGGGGGAATAGGGAGTGGGCTTGAAAGAGCCTACTCGAAATTTCTTTTTATTACTCGGTTACAATGCTTTAGCGGAAAAGCTCTTTGTTCCTTGTTATTTGGGATCCAAAGGCTTACAAAATACAAAGAAAATGAGCCCGACTGAGAGGAGAACCTCCTAGAAGTTCTAGATGTCCAAAAAATGTGTTTTCGGGCAGAGTTTCCTTCTCTTTTTTTATGGACCTGCTAAAAACCAGCAAGCAAGCTAATGTCAGTGAAAGATGCCCAAAAACACTTTGGAAGTGTCTTTGGACAACACACAAAAATTACAAAAAAAAAACTGAGTTAAAATAATGAAAAATGGGCAAAAAAGAACCAAGGAAAGCAAGCTTTCTTTGGGATCTTGGCTTGCCTTTTGGGAAGCCAATATGATATGCACTTCTATGCTAGATATAACTTTTAAACTTTGAAGGAAGGACCAAATACTTAAACAAGTTTTCAAATCTACTTTTAAGAACTTGTAAAAATAAAGAAACTTTCCTAAACTAGATCTATGATACCTATGGAAAACTTTGGAAAATGAGATCTAGCCTTTTTGAAACACTTATGTATGAGATCTAATGAAATATTTTGCATATGAAAAACTTAGATGCTCGTGCATAAACAAAGAACCAAGGAAATTTGATTTTTTTTAAAAGAGAGGAAGAGGAGAGAAGGTTGGTTCGTTGCTTGAAAGAAACAAGCTGAAAGGAGGCCCTTTTCTGGAGCACCGAGGGATAGAGTCTTGAGCTTATTGGATAAGGAATGGCGTCAATCTTGATCCACACCTCATCTGATCGAGAACCTGCAACTAGATCACCAAACAACACCTTGTGATATCTAGATATATATGTATGAAACAAAAAATGAAAGATCATGCAAAAATAATCTTATTTGAGCATATAACTTATATTCTTGAGCATACATAATATGAATAAACAAGAACAAGTAATCTTACTTGCCAAGCTTACACCCTTACTTGATTCAACTTAATCCTTGAATCCAGAACACAAAGCAGCACAAGAATTGGAAAAAATTTACAATTACCACATTAGTAGCATGACGCTGGGAATCCACACAATCACATGCACTACATAGTATAGCCTCCAAAGCTTCTTTATTCACAATGAAAATATAGCAGTATTACAATGGCAACAACTCTTCATCCAACTCTAACTAGCTTGGAAGAGAGAAAGGTTGCTTTATTTATAGCCAGGGCCAAGCCCCTGGGGGCCTACCAACACTGAAGATGCACTCAGAGTTACAATGAGCTTAACTGAGTTAATCTAGAGTTGAACTGCAGGGGAACTGCCAACACACTCAATCAATGCCAATCACACCCAAACAACCATCACAAAGATCTGCTCGGCATCCATTGGTGTCATCCTCTCCTTCACGCATGAGCTTTTCCAAAAATGACGTGAAGTGGGTGAGATCTCACATGCATGCCCTGGTCATAAAAACTCAAGCTCCAACCAAAGTTTAATTTATGAAGGGGTCCACTATCCACCTCCACCTCATGCGTGAGGTTCACATGACGTGAAGAATTGTTGACGTCAAGGTTTGTGATGTCATCCAATTAATACATATGCGAATAGTTCCAAGGAGAAAACCAAGTTTTAATTTTTAACCAAAGTTTCAATCTTTTACAAACAACAACATGGAGATTGGTCCCCTAATCCACCTCACGCTAGCCACTATTCACTTCCACGTGAAAAATGACATTAACCTTCATAACCCATGTGAGCTCCAAGCTTAAAATCAAATTTTAACCAAGTTTTGAAATAAACTTAAGTTTGAAAAGGGGGTCATGAGCCTAAAGGGACCCATGCCATGTCACCCATTCGTAAATATTTTTTTAATTTGACTTTTTTCAAACTTTGTCCTTAGTGCCAAAATGTCACTAATTAGCATTAAAATGTCATTCTGACGCATTTTTAGCTAAATAATGCTCCACGTGGTGTTTCAGCTACCCGACTAAAGTGGAAAGTGGTCCCTCGGGTAAAATGGTTGCTCTGGGTGTGAAAATGAGTGTCTCCACGTCAAAAACAGACTCTGCATCTGACTTTTATTACATTCTAAAATTTTCTAATTAAACCATTAAAAAATGGCCTAATTTTGCGGAAAATTTTTATTATCTCGAAAACTGACGAAACTCTAGGGGGACCTAGCACATGTCCATACGACTCAAAGTCAATGCCTAGCACGTTGAAAAACATTGACACGAAAGCTCTAATAACCTCCTAAGGCCGAAACACCAAGACGACTACCCCAACTTTGGAGGTGTGGGTGAAAAACTCAGAAATTATTAGTCGTTTGTTCAACAACCAATAATAACCGAGGGAAAAAACACTTTGGGCTAATCGGCTTGATGCTTAAGTCTGGAAAGTCGAGGCTTTTATAAAAAATTAAATGCTAGGACATTTTTTACAATTTCCCCAAGGGGGTATGAACATGTGTTTACAAAAAAATAACAAAAAGCTCCTAGACAAAGCCTGAATGACTTCTGAATTCTGAAAGATGAACAAGTGTTTGTTCTCATCACGCGGCTCACTTGATAATACCAACTAAGTATGACTTAGTAGGTAACAGGACTTTCACTTGATGCATTACTTCTTGGGGTTGGAGGTTTGGCAGAGACCAGAGGAGATTTTCCTTGAGTGGGGTAAGCATGCAATTGAGATCTTGAAGATCAACTCTCAAGAGATATCGGATGGAGGACTACAGGCACATGGCCACTCCTATGATCACTAATCTAAAGAAGGTCACTACTTCAGATTCAGATATGGTGGATCCCATGTTGTACATGCGACTGATAGGTTCTTTGATGTACTTGATCAACACTAGGCCAAATATATGTTTTGCAATGAACACCTTGAGTCAATTCATTGTGGAGCCAAGGCAGGAGCATTGGGTAGCTACAAAACATGTGCTCAAATACTTGAGGGGCACAGTGGAATATGGATTGAGATATCTTGAAGATGGTGAGGTGAAGTTTCATGGGTATACAGACTCACATTGGGCATGCAATGCATTACACAAGAAGAGCACCTCGAGGTGTGGCTTCAACTTGGGACCAGCGATGATATCCGTGGCACTTAGTTCAACAGAGGCAAACTACATGGCACCAAATATAGCTAGTTGTGAAGCCATTTGGATTCGCAAGTTTCTAACGGGATTATTTGATCAAGAGTTGGATCCCACAGTGATTTACTGTGATAATCAATGTTGTATCAAACTCTCTGACAATCAATTTTTTCATGACAGATCAAGCACATTGAGATCAAGTATAACTTCATTCAAGACAAGCATCAGAAGGGAGCAATGAAGCTCTAGTATGTACCCACAGATCAGCAAGTTGCAGATATTATGAACAAGCCCTTAGCAAAAGGGAAGTTTGAAGCATTCAAAGACAAACTTGGATAAGTGCCAAATTCTTTCCTCCCTAAGAGGGAGTGTTGATGTCTATAGATTGCATAGGAACTTCTGCACAGGTTTAGTGTCAAACGTGTGTGAAGTCGTCCAAGTCAAATCTAATTTCGTAATTCACTTTATTAGTGAAAATCTTATATTTTGTTGTTGAGTCGAATAAAGTGCATTTTTAATGCAATAGTGATTTAGAATAATCTCAACCGTCAATCTCACTAAGAAATTAGGGTTTCAGTAGATTAGATCTTCAGCTAAAGTATAAAGGCAAGTCAATGTAGAGGGTAAAGACACATTAATTCTTCACAAAGACAATTTTTGTCCTAAGACGAAGAAAGAAGTTGAGGAAGATGCAAAAACAGGGCAACAATGAGAAGATCGACTTGCAGGGTTTGCAGATCAAAGATATAAGCTTGCAGCATCAATTTTGTACAATTGTACGAAATTTCATATAGTCATAAGGGAAAATTCATATAGATGCGTGTAGACATACAGACAGGTTGTACAATCGTATGGACGGGTCACATGCAGCAAGTTCTCAAATCTATTTGTTGTTTTTTCTCTTCCAACAAGCTTAAAACCTCAGTTTCGAGTTGTTCTTGTAAGTTTTGAAGCATTAATAATAAACTGATTTTGAAGGATAGGTTTCATGTGTATTGGTTCCGTTGTTTGTATTTTCCAGCTATCAATGTGATTAATGCATGCTCAGATTTTATTTTTGTTATTGGGAAAATTCAAGATCTGATTTATTTAATAAAGAGGCATAGGACAACAATCACCGAGGGTATGAAAAATTAACAAGGCGACGATAGACTTCAGGCTCTCAGATCCAAATGAAAGTTGTTCTCTCTCCCTACTAGGATTTTGGTAGACACCAATCCCACTAGATCCCAAGTTACAGAGCTGAAATGCTCCTGGAAGCTAGTCGCAGCCGCAAGACAACTAGGGAAATAGGCAGTCACCCGAGACCTCCAAACCATTATTTGAGACTCCTTGCCTCCTAGGTACTATCGACCTGGGTTCTCTAAATGACTAGCCCGATGGAGGAGACAACAAGGTATGGGGTTTTCAATGGTGTGTTGGAACGATAATGGGTCATTCTAGTCTCCACCAAGAATGTTATATGATGATTTGCGTTCATTTGATCTCCTTTTTATTACCTAAACCCATGAGAATCCTATCAGGCTACTTCTGGACATTGTAGTTTATCACTAGTTTTCTGCCTATCAACGGGAAACTAGATCTTCAAGTGGGGTCTAAGGCTTTGGCATGCTCAGCAAGAGACTCTCTTCAAGTTAGGATTTGTGCGGTAGCAGTGGATGGGTTTGCCAGGTTAATGTGAGTTTGGCTCAACAAATTACCCCCTCTCCTCAAAAATCTCTACATAGCGGTCTATTACTTTCCCTTGGCCTCATCTCAATTTGTTAGTCATGGCGAGTCTGACGACGACCTGTAAATTTTCCTTTAATATTCAAACTAGGGCTAATAGTGCATGCAATATCTCTACTGATAACCACACATGAATATCTTTTACAGTATGCAACGGAATATAAAACTGAGAAATAAATCACAACATCGCATCACAATAATGACACTATTATTTTGGGTATGGAAACCCTCGGAAAAACACCAAGATGGGAAAACCGGTGTAGCAGTCAGAAATAGATTTTATTATGAGAAAATATGGAACTTTTACAATCACTGCAAAATTTACCCAAACTTGGCGAATGCAGTACCCGACAAAATCACAGGGCAAATCCCAGCTAAACCTCAACACCCTCATGTGTGAGTGTACGGCCCAACTGTACGAAGCACAGTGATCCTGCTGCTCGCTCCTTCGTTTTCCCAGCTAAATCCTTTGTCTGACTTTCTCTCCTTGTCTGTATCTTGTCTCTGTCGGAATAGAAGTGTGTGTGTCCTCTCCACCAATTGATCTCTCTTTTATAACTTTAGGTAAAGCGAAAACCCTAATTTCACTTTCACTTTAACTAGTGTTTCACTAAAGTTAATTTAGATCACTTTAATTTATTTTCCAAAGTAAACTTAGGAAAAGTAAATTAGACACAACTGGTTTCCTAATTTAAGACTTCTGCATGCAAGAACACATGTATGCTGAAAGACCTTCCTTGTTGTTGCTAGTTTAACACTCCCTCTCAACGAGGAAGGGATTCGGTAGCAACCCCAACTTCTCCTTGAACTTCACAAAACTCTGTCTGCAAAGCACCTTCGTGAAAATGTCTGCCACCTATTCATATGTCTATATGTACTCCAACCGAATGGTTCCCCTCCGAACACAATCTCTCAAGAAGTGGTACCTAATGTCTATGTGTTTGCTCCAGTCATGGAACACTGGATTCTTAGATAGCCTAATGCCACTCTAATTATCACAATGAACTACTGTAGCCTCTAGCTCACACTTGAACAACCCTACAAGTAACTTCCTCAGCCACATACCCTTACAAGCAGCCATGCTGGCTGCCATGTACTCAGCCTCTGCCAAGCTCAATGCAACTGACTTCTGCTTCATGCTGAACCAAGAGACAACCCTTGATCCAATCCTGAAACAACAACCTGAAGCACTCTTCTGGTCCTCTACACATCCTGCCCAGTCAGCGTCTGTGAAACCTGCTAACTTACACTCCCCCTGCGCTCATAAACCAATCCATACTCCACTGTACCTCTGATGTAGCGAAGTATGTGCTTCGCAACCGTCCAATGCACTCTCCGAGGGTCCACCATGAACAGACTCAAAGAGTTGACTACAAAGCTGATGTCTAGTCGAGCGTTGACCAGATACATAAGCGATCCGATAAGCTGACGATACAAGGTAGGATCAAATCCGTCTAATCTTGATGCATCAATCTTCCTCCAGTTGGAAACTAGAGGTATGGCCATAGGCTTGCAGTCCTCCATCCTGAATCTCTTCAAGATCTCAACTGCATACTTCCCCTATCCAATGAAGAAGCATCCATCTCTCTGCCAAACCTCCAAGCCCAGAAAGTAATGCATCAACCCAAGGTCCTTCATCTCAAACTCCACTGCAAGGTTGGACTTGCAGTCTCCAATCAGCCTCTCATCTCCTGTCAAAAAGAGATATCCACATACAAGACCAGTATGAGAGGCACCTCACATGTCAAGAAGTACAGGTTGTGGTCAGCCTCACTGTAATGTTCCCAAAAGTGACATGCATGCAAACCCTAAAAATGACATGCATGCAAACCCTAAAAATGACATGCATGCAAACCCCAAAAATGACATGCATGCCATCCCAGCATTATTTTAATGATGCATGCACTATTTAAGTCTCCCTCCGCATGCATGCAAGTCAACGGCAAATTAGGAGATAAAGTGACCTAATTAGGTCAAAGATTAGGGTTTTGCGCAGTTGAACTTTATAAATAGAGGAGAAAGCAAGAGGAGACTTTACTTATGATTATTGATTATTTTGGGAGCACTTGGATAGCAGCACAGCGTGCAGCACAGCAGTTGGGGTTGGAGACAGAGTCTTCAGCTAACAGGATTTCGGCAGTGAAACATCTGTCTTAGTCTTATTCCGGGTAAGCCATACTGGTTCACCACTTGTTCTTCATTTCATTCATCAGTTATATCGCACAGGGTAGAGATTGTTGCAGAGGCACGGTGCAGCCGTAAGAGGGGGTTTTCCACCAGAAAGCCCTAATCTCAGTTTCCTTCCGAAACTCAGGCATCATTCTCACCAGCAGCTTCATACTCCGGTACCCAGTGACTATCAGCTCCATCTGAGCTCATCCGAAGGAGTTATCAGCATTTCCAGACCACCAGGGTGTGAGCAGCTGCCTCAGAGAACCAAAACGTTTTCATACTTAGAGGGTTCAGAACTGCAGTATAGTCCAGCCAATCTCTCTGGCACAGCAAGGCTATCAGCCCTGCAAATCGGCGGATCCATCGGGCACCTCCTTCCTTGAGGGCGTCACCTTTTTCTCTGATTGGGCGTCTTATTGCTGGAGCATTCACCGGAGACAACAGAGATCAGTTCCTCTCCGATCCAGATCTCAGTACTTGCAGACTTTATCTGCAGCAGTTCAGCCAGTTATCAGTGGTAAGTGTGCATTCTGTCTCACAAACCCTAACCCTAATTTTTCCTATAAAATAGGGATTTTTGCCTGGCAGTTTGTAAGCCCAGTTGTACCCGCATAATTGTTTAGAAATAGAAAATATCGGGATTTGGGATATTTCACTCACTCCGCTGAAATCCCATCTTCCGTAGATAGTTGTCAATCCTTGAGTACCATGCTCAAGGAGCCTGCTTGAGCCCGTAAAGAGCTCGATGCAATCTGCAAACATGCGTCTCCCTGTTCTCCACATCAAACCCCTCTAGCTGCTCAATATACACCTCCTCCTCTATCACTCCGTTGAGGAAGGAAGTCTTTACGTCCATCTGATGGACACGCCAACCCATCTCAACTGCTAGTAAGATAATGGTCTGAATGGAAAAATACTTGGCGATAGGGCCGAAGGTCTCCTCGCAATCAACGCCCTCCTTCTATGAAAACCCCTTTGCCACAAAGCGTGCCTTGTACTTATCCACGCTTTCGTCTGTTGCATGCTTCACCTTGTAGATCCATTTGGATCCCACCAGCTTTTTCCCTTGTGGCCTCGGCACAACCTCCCATACCTGGTTTTTCATAATGGAGTCATACTCCTCAACCATAGCCTCCTACCACACATCATATTGTGCAACCTCCTCGAAGCTGGAAGGTTCAAAATTAATCAACTCTGTCATCAGTGCCATATAACTAAGCCTCTATGGTGGTACACTCCGCCTGAAAGATCTCTGTGGAGGATCAACCTGCCTGAAATTCTGTACAGTGGACCTAAACCACTTTGACCTTGGCCTAGTGTCAACCTACTGCAACTGCTGGATATCCGTCTCCTATTGCAACTCATCCTCCAAGTCAATGACTGTAGGATCCTGTCCACCTGACTCCCTCTGACCACCAGAACCTCTGCTCTATGTCTGTACCTGTACCTATACATCTGGCTCCTCCAACTTGACCCCCGACTCCTGTGTTGGCTACTGCTCTGCTGGTAAGTCCAGATATCTTCGCAAGGCCCTGTCCTCATCGAACTAGACATTCCTGCTCACAATGATCCTTCTGCGAGCAGGAATGTAAACTTTATATGCCTTCGAAATCTCTCTGTAACCAACAAGTAACTCCTCTCCATAAGGGTCCAGCTTCTTCCTATTGTCAGCATCAACATGACAATAGCAAACACTGCCGAATATGCGAATGTGACTCACATCTGGCTTGGTGCCTGTGAAGACCTCCTCTGGTGTCTTCCTCCCCAAAGCTGTGTGGGGACACCTGTTCTGAATGTATACTGCAGTCTTGTATGCCTCGACCCAGAGGAATAGTGGTAATCCCTGATCAAATAGCATGGCCTTGGCTGCTCCAACCATAGTCCTGTTCTCCCGCTCCGCAACTCCATTCTGTTGTGGGGTATGGGGCACAGTGTGCTCCTTCTTGATCCCCTCAGTCGAACAATACTCCATGAACTCATTGGAAGTGTACTCACCCCCGTTGTCTGTCCTCAACACCCGAATCTTCTTTCCTGTTTAATTCTCCACGAGTGTTTTGAACTCTCGAAACCTCTCAAAGACCTCTGACTTGGCCTTCAGGAAATAGATCCAGGTCTTCCTGGAATAGTCATCAATGAAGATTACGCGGTAACTGTAACCACTGAACGAATGGACACTCATAGGTCTGCATACATCATAATGCACCAAGTCCAAGGGCTCCTTAGACTTGTGCTCACTTTGTGGGAAAGGCTTCCTGATGTTCTTCCCCAAAGCACAACCCTTGCAGTGGTTATGATTTTCCTCCTATACTTGAGGAACTCCAATGACTGCCTGTCTCAAATGCTTCAGTGCTCCATGGTGTAAGTGTGCCATCCTCTTAACCCACAACTCACCCTGACTGTTGTTGTTGCTGCTGACTAGAGCCTTTGCAGGCTCAAAGCGTAGTCTGTACACTTTCCCACTCCTCCTGCCAATCACCCAATCCAAGCTCCTATTTGACCCCTTGGGCCTGATATATACTTTATGGTCACAGAACTTCACCTGATATCCCTTGTCCTCCAGAGTGGAGACTGATATAAGGTTCTTGGTCAATCCTAGAACATACAACACATCAGCAAAACTAAGGGGTTTGCCAGACTCCCTCTAAAATGAAACAGTGGCAACTCCCTACGCATGATACCGCGCAGCATCACCCAGCTCAACATGGATCCTTGTTCCACCCTCCTGCAAGTCTCTGAAGAATCTCTTATGTCCAGTCATGTGACTAGATGCTCCACTGTCGATGTACCATATCCAGCTCCCTGCAGTGCTTGCCATGCAAGCTATCAAGCAGAACTCCTCATCGAAGTTCTTGCTGAACTCCTCCACCTTTGCAGATCCAGCCATCTGAGTGTTACTCTTCTTCTTCCTGTCTGGGCACTGGGAGGCAAAGTGTCCTTGCTTATGGCAGATAAAACATTTGACCTTTGACACATCAAGGTTCTTCTTACCGTCCTTCCTCTTTGCCTTCCCCTTGCTCTTCCCTGTAAGGGCCAGAGCCTCCTCATCCACAATCTATGGGGCATTGTTGGATGAGCCTGATCCTTGACCCATGCGGGTCTCCTCCTGCACAAAGTCATCCCAAAGTCTTTGCCAATCCGGGAGATTCTCCCTAGCCACCACACCCTTGACAAAGGTGTCCCATGGCTTAGAGAATCGATTGAGGGCTATCCGAACTAGCTCCTCATCATCAGTCTTAGAGCCAACAGCTCCAAGCTCGTCCCTGATCTGTGTCAGCCTCGTGAGACAAGGCACCATTCCTTGTCCCTTGTCCATCTTGGTGCTGCGCATCCTCTCTTGCAACACCATCTTTCGGTTCTCGTTCCTGCTTTGATACAGACTCTCCAAATCCTTCCACATCTCTAATGCGGTCTTCTTACCAGAAAGGTGAGGGAGACTATGGTCCTTCACTCCATCCATGATAATCAACATGGCTCTATAATCAATCTTCTTCCAAGCTGCTAGATTTGTCGGATCTTGGGTGCAACCTTCGTGGAGTCAATGTGCTCCTCTGCATCACTGACATCTAGGATCCTTGTGATCCTTTCTTTCCATGTAGGAACGTTCTAAGCACCCTGGAGTCCATCCTCAACTCTCAACTGCATGGCCATTGTGAAGTGTTGCCTGTCAAACCCTAGATCTCCAATCTAAGTTTGTGTCTTCAATAGATATGCCCTTGATCTATCACTGTTGCTGCAAATCTCTCAGCTATAGCTCACCAGAGCTCTGATACCATGTAAATTTTCCTTTAATATTCAAACTAGGGCTAACAGTGCATGCAAGATCTCTACTGATAACCACACATGAATATCTTTTATAGTATGCAGTGGAATATAAAACTGAGAAATAAATCACAACATCACATCACAATAATGACACTATTATTTTGGGTATGGAAACCCCCGAAAAAACCCAAGATGGGAAAACCAATGCAGCAGTCAAATAGATTTTATTATGAGAAAATATGGAACTTTTACAATCACTGCAAATTCACCCAAACCTGGCAAATGCAGTACCCGGCAAAATCACTGGGCAAATCCCAGCTAAACCTCAACACCCTCGTGTGTGAGTGTACGGCCCAGTAGTACGAAGCCCGGTGATCCTGTTGCTCGCTCCTCCGTCTTCCCAGCTAAATCCCATGTCTGACTTTCTTTCCTTGTCTGTAACCTGTCTCTGTCGAAATACAAGTGTGTGTCCTCTCCACCAATTGATCTTTCTTTTATAATTTTAGGCAAAGCGAAGACCCTAATTTCACTTTCACTTTAACTAGTGTTTCACTAAAGTTAATTTAGATCACTTTAATTTATTTTCCAAAGTAAACTTAGGAAAAGTAAATTAAATACAACTGGCTTCCTAATTTAAGTCTTCTGCATGCAAGAACACATGCATGCAGGAAGACCTTCCTTGTTGCTGCTAGTTTAACACGACCCCTACTTGGATCTATATTCTGGCATCATTTAGCATTCAACAATGGGGGAGGTAATCCTACTGGACGATTTTAATGCCCGCACCTAAGCCTTCCAAATCCCTCTTCATGACTCCTATAAGGACGTGTACTGTAATCAGGAGATCAGTCCAGCTTTAGTAGAACTTCATCGATCATGTGAAGATGCTTTGGGACCTTTTACAGGATACGACAAACACCTCCTATGGCTTGGAGAATTCCAGGAGCTACTGATCCTTAACAACCTTTCCTATTTTCCGACACCTCGCTCTTTTACTTGTCACCTTCACAATGGCAGTAAGAGTGGTGGACTATGTCCTTTCCATCAGGACCTACTTCCCTTCATTAATCACTTCTCAGTCACCCCCATCCCTTTGGGTTGACCATGCTCTCCTCTCCTTTTCCCTTCAGACTTACACCCCTCCAACCTTAACCCCTCCCCCTCTAGGCCCTCCTCAAATCACAATCTTTTTTTGCAAAGGAGGACCTAGACACCTTCACTTCCACTCTTTGCTAGGTGCTCCCTTTTAAGTCTTGATTTGCATCCCTCGACTCTCCCTCTGCAAAGTACACTTGTCTTTCATCTACCATCTAGAAAGTTTCCCTTAAAACTTACCCCCACTCCACTCAATCCACCTCCCCTACCACAAAATATGGGTCCTACCCCATGAATCAGTGGTATGATCAAGACTACAAGCACCACGCCCATCTTCGGTATGCCTTCACTCATGATTACCCCTCCTACCTTGATCTTAAAGCTTCCTACTGCCGACTCCTCCGCCACAAGAAATAACTCTTCATCTCTCATAGGAGAACGGAGCTAAGCACTTTCCTTATCCCTTCCCTCAAAACATTATGGCATATTATATTCCCCCACCATTCCCATCTCCTACCTAATCTTGATCCAAAATCCATGTTTTCCCACACCTCCTCCATCTATGATATCCTGGGCCAACCCCTTATCTAGGTCACCTCCCCCCCCCCCCCCC
>LPNX010330153.1:219115-271605 GCA_001517045.1 Pseudotsuga menziesii
AGGAGAGGTTCAAGGTTAAACTCTTCAAGCATGGCTCCAGACACTATGCTACCACCTTACCAATTTGTTTAACCACATGGTCTGCATAGGTTTTCCAATGCCTTAATCACATCATATTATTCACCCAATCTATAAATCAAGCCCTGGTACTAATCCCAATAACTACAGAACAATCATGGTTGGCCACACATCTCAAAACTATATGCTACAGTCCTCCTTAGGCAGCTTTCTAGGGAACTTGAGTAGAGATAGCTCAAGGCTAGGGGACATGCAGAATTTAGACCAATGCACCAAACCACCGATCACATTCTTATGCTCCGGACCATCATTGAGGAGCCACACCATCACTCTTTATAATTTTATTGTTGCTTTGTAGACTTTCGAAAGGCGTTCGACTCTATCCCCAGAGTCGCATTATTCCAAAGGCTCAAAGACATTAGCATTTTCGAGACCCTTTTGAATGCCATTATGAGATTATATGAGTTTGTTCTTGGTCGTCTTTGCACAACTCAAGAGGTCTCAAATTTTATCAGTAGTACTATTGGGGTCAAGTAGGGTTGTCTTGTATCCCCCACTTTATTTGGGATCTACATCAACGAGCTAGAGTCCCTACTACATGAGCACAATCAAGATGAAGATGGGTGCCTCCTCCACCAAGTCTTGTTCTCTATCCTGCTCTTTGTTGACGATGTGGTCCTCTTGGGCTCATCTCGGAAGGGGTTGCAGAGACAGTTGGATGCCTTGGCCCTCTTCTGTGATCTTCATCAATGAACGGTCAACTTAGGTAAAACTGTAAAACCAAGGTCATGATCATTAACAGGTCGAAGAAGCTCCTCACTAATCTTCATTTCTTTTTTAGAGGAGGGGAGATTGAGATCACTGGCACATATACCTATTTGTCAGTACAGTTCACAAGACCCCGTTTCAATCTGCAGCATGCCCTTCAGCCCCGCCTCAACAAAATATACAGATCATAGGCCCTTCTCTAGAAACAATGCTTCAGACACCATTTTCAGGACGCCTCATCCAAGATGTCTCTCATGAACACTCTCATCTAACCCACAGTCTTCTATGGAGGATGTTATCGCTCAGATTAGCACCCTTCCAAAAGGTCATGAAGGTCGATGCTAAGGGTGGAAACTAATCAAGAGATGCACCCATTATTACCAGAATGCACTCTCCTCTCTCTTTCAACCTACTCCTCTGGCCATGGGAGGCTTCACAAATGCACGTAGAAGTAGCCCTATAAAATACAACAACGAGAACAACTCTACTTCTAACAAAACCCTTCTATTAGATTAGTCGATCAATACACCTTATGAAGTCAACGAGATATTCAATAAACACTCACAAGACTGGGAGGTAAGGAGCAATATGAACTAGCACTGCCTTGTTATTAAGATATGTCAATGAAAGCAATACAAGACTAGCACTACCAACTTGTATGAAACTTCAATCAAACCCTTGGAAATCACAAGTAAAATACGTCTTACCTCCCACCAACCAAATATCAAGCTTGTAACCTCTCGGATGTAACTTAGGTTGGTAATGTTCAATGAAGTATATGGTTGTTCAAACAACTTCAAATCTGTACCACCTTGTAAAATGAAAATATGACCTGATTTAACCCTCCAAAATCAACCCAAGGGTACCCAACAATGCTTTAGGGTGATGTATAAACCTCTTCCAGCCACCCTGGGGGTTGAATCCACCCAAGTAGATAGTTGTACCTACAACAACAGAGTCACAGACCTGCGCTAGGGCTGCAACAATCTCTCAAAGCTGACATCACACTTTTAGGGCTGACGTCACCCTAGTTTAGGGCTAAATTTGGCTGCAAATGCACTGTTTATTGATTTATTGACTTTTTGGATTTTCTAATAAGATAAACTCAAAAATAAATAACAACAAATAATTTATTTATATTTTGTAAGTAAATACAATTCAAAGAACAACCGCAAAATAAATATTTCTTTACTTTCTCAAAAATATTTGATTTTTGGGGTTTTCACATATATCTGATCTTTTTGTATTTTTTCAAATACCAGACAGGAATTTTGTAATTTTGAAAAAGAGGTGAGGGAAATAGGCCTAGGTCTTATTCCTAAGGCAATGAGAAAAATCGAGGCTAGCATTCTCTCAAAGAATTGACAATTCAATACTTGATGAATTAGGACAAAGACAATAAACCCTAGGTTATGTTAGCACTTGACCTAATTAGGACAAGCAAGATGCCAAAGGCCAAAACAAGAGGGATCCTTCAAGAAGAATGCATCACCAACAAGACTAACCTAGTATGGATGAAACCCTAGAATACTATTACCTTGGATACCAAAGCAATACAAGACAAGATCTTCCAAATCTTGCCACTTTTAACAAAGAGCAATGACAAGAGAACCAAACCCTAGAATCTTTCATCCTTAAATTAGCCTTGAAAGCCTCAAACACCAAGAATTATCCTTGAAACCCTAGAAATTGCCATGAAAGAGAGGTGTGCACCACTTATGATCTCATGTACACAAGTAAGAATAAAATTTCAGTCATATTTGATCCCATGATCTTGCTTACAAATGAGAGGAGGGCACTATTTTTATAGAGAAAAAGTCTAGGCCGACCTACCTAATTTGAGTTTAAAATCAACTTTTAGGGTTTGTCACCCACGAGGCGAGGATTAAACCTCATAAAACATAAAAATAATGATAAAAGTGATGATAGTTGCAACAATGTGGTGTTGAGCTTTGTTGAAATGAATAACTCCTGATTCGATTTATTTCATCGCAAAGGCCTTTATTTATACATGGCATATGGTGGTTGATCTTTCATCTTCCAACCAATCATTTTATCTCCCTACGTGACTATTCACATTCATAAATTATTTACAATATTTACATAGTCTATTGAACCATAATCCTAGGATTAGGTTTCCAACATTCCCCCTCTTAATCCGAAGGGGTGTTTGTGAGTCTGAGCATGGTTCTAAATCTTTCAAACTTTTCTCATCCAAGAGCTTTGGTGAAGATGTCGGCAATTTGCTCATTTGTGGAACAATGTCGTAAATGAATTGTCTTGGCCTCTACATGATGTAGAATCAAATGGTAGTTTGTGTTGATGTGCTTGGTTCGATCATGGAATCTGGGGTTTTTGGCCAACTTGATTGCAGTATTTGATCAATAAGGGATTTGAATTTTCTTGCTTCTGCAAATCTTCAAGTATCTTCCTAACCACACATTCTCCTGTGTTGCTTCTGCAACTGCCACATATTCTGCTTCTGTTGTGGAATCTGTTGGAACTGACTATTTGTGTGAACACTAGGAAATAGTAGTTGATCCAAGACTCATTGTGTATCTAGAAGTGGACAATCCTATTTCTTTGTCACCACCAAAGTCTGAATCAGTGTACCCAATGAGTTTGAAGTCTTCTACCTTAGTGTACTTGAGTCCACTTCAAGTACCTTAGAACTCTTTTTGCTACAAACCACTGTCCTTCACAAGGTTTGTGCATGTATCTAGAAAGAATACCAACAACATAAGAAATATCTAGTCTGGTAGTGGTAAGGTAGATAAGGCTTCCTACAAGCTGTCGATACTTTGTTGCATCCTGAAATTATTTTCCTTCACTTTATGTGAGCTTCAATTTTTGTCCCATTGGAGTTGAGAGAGGGTTGCATTCTATCATGCAAAATCTGTTCAACATTTCTCCAACATACGTTTTTCTGAGATATGAATATGTACTTAGGATGTCAAGTCACTTCAATTCCTAAGTAGTAATGAAGATGTCCCAAATCAGTCATTTCAAAGCATTTCTTCAAACCTTTCTTTATGGATGCTATATAATCCTCATTGTTCCCTATCATCAAAAGATCATATACATATACCACAAGAAATACAATAGATCTGCCATCTTTCTACACAAACAATGTTGCATCATCAAGATTAAAATGCTTGAAATTTAGCTTTAGAAGATGCTCGGTTAGCTTTTCATACCATGCTCGTGGTGCTTGTTATAGGTCATATAAGGATTTGACAAGTTTGCATACCTTGTGTTCTTGTCCCTTCACAACAAAACATTTTGGTTGAGACATGAAGACATTTTCTTTCATGTCTCCATTCAAGAAAGGGGTTTTTACATCCATCTGGTGGACTTTCCACCCATTTTGTGTTGCCATGGAGAGCAAAGTGCGGATGGTAGCCCATTTTGCTATGGGGGAGAATGTTTCTTCATAGTCAACTCCTTTTTGTGCATAGCCTTTCGCCACAAACCTTGCTTTTTGTTTGTCAAGTGAGCCATCTAATTTGTATTTGTTCTTGTATACCCACTTGCAACCAATTGGTTTGGTTCCAACTAGAGGGTCAACCAGCTTCCAGGTTCCATTCTTTATGAGTGCATCATATTCACTTTGCATAGCTTCTTTCTATTCATCACATTGAGTAGCTTCTATAAAAAAAATTGGTTCAAAGTTAGCAAATAAATTAATTCACAATCAAATGAGACATCCATGTCATCACCTGAGTTATCTACTTCTCCTCCATCATCTTGTCTTGTTATTTTTCTCGTTCCTATCTTTCCAACTTCATCTGGATGGACACTTTCAAGTGTCTTTATGGCCCACTTTGGGATCTTCATTAATGATCCAAGATGATAGGCTGGAGATGCTTCATTCTCTTCAAGGTTCAATCTTCCAATCCTCTCAATATCATCATCCAGTTCAAGTGAAGTGGTGGGAACTTCTTCTTTATGAGTTTCTTCATGAGGGGGTATTGGTGCTTCAAAAGGAAATTCCAAAGATTGATCCTGATCTAAGATCGGGATTCCCCCCTTCAAGGTTTGGAATTTCTTGTCAAATTCATAATGTCTTTAGATGGGAAAACTTCTCCAGATGATCAAGCTGCCTTTCAATAGACTTGTCATTTTTATTAGTTTCAAGAAAAATAACATCTTTGGAAACAACAAATTTCTTGCTTACTGTTGCCACCTTTCACACACCTGAGGGGGACGTGACAGAAATCTTCAAGCCACTTGGTGTGTCCTTGGGGAAAGTCTCAAGTCAAAGTTGTCACCTTGTTCTTGACTCCTCCGTTTAGGCCAACTCCTAACGAAGCTAAGGGGGGTAGACCCTATTAATTGCTAAGGTTGTTAAGGCTTTAGTGTTTATGGTGATGATTGAGTTATTTAGGAGTTTTAATGAAAGGAAAAATTTAACACAAGATATTTGCAACGGAATTTAAGTACAACCGCATAAAGATCAAGATATAATATACCAAAGCAGATGGAAACCGATGATTATACAAAAGAGAACCAGTGCCAAACGGAGTCCACAAATAAAGTGTTGTTTCTATGCTGAAAGGAAAATGTTGCAAGTGCTCTTGGTCAATTTTATGTTAATGTGAAAAAATGAGTGAATTACTTAGGGGGGAAGGGGACTCCCAATATACCTGAGGGTACGGGGAGTATGTCCAAAACCCTTAACCGATACGGCTACCCGCAAGGAATATGTAGGCTGGTTGGAGTCTCTGAGACGATGTTCAACACTACATCGCAAGGGTGTAGCCTAAGTGTGTCTCGAGGTCACTGACCAGTTGTTCCTGCTTCCTTTGGGTAATTTGCCACCGCAACGACTTAATTCGAGGCGTTGGATTTTCGCCTAGGGAGGTTTATTGAAATGTGGGAATTAATTATTCTAGTCGCCCACGTTGTTTTTTATGCAGCCGGCTGATCGAACGATCCACAGCTAGTACAGAGCATAGACAATGGAGCCTTGTAATATTTTAAAATTTTTAAAGCGTTGTGTTCTTTGTTAAAAAGAAAACTCTCCGGGAATCTCTTTCGGTCCAAATGGACCTCAATCGAGAAAGCGAGGAGGGGTTGATTTTAAATAAAGAAAACCTTGCAAATAAAGATAAAGATGAAAGAAAAACTCCACATATTGTCTAATTAGTCCTACCACGCATCTCTTTCCCCCTTTCGGGTCAATCGGGAAGTCGTGGAGTAAGTAGTATTGTTACTTTGAATTTAAAGTATGGAATGCTTGTAATGACGATTTAAAGTATACAGTACTGCAATAAACAACTAAACTAAAGCAAAAGTGAAAAATGCAAAAAACACAGATTCCCCCCCGAGGGGATGGGGAGTGGGCTTGAAAGAGCATACTCTAGACCTTTTTTATTACTCGGTTACAAAAATTTAGAAGAGATACACTTTGGTCCTTGTTATCTGGGATCCAAAGGCTTACAACACAGAGAGAAAATAAGCCCGGCTGAGGGGGGAACTTCTGGGAAGCTCCAAATGGCCCAAAATTTGATTTTTGGGCAACGTATCCTCCTCTTTTTGGACAGGCCTGCTAAAAACCAGCAAGCAAAGTTTAGCAGAAAGTGCCCAAAAACACTTTAAAAGTGTTTTTCGACCATGCAAAAAATTTCCTTAAAAAATCTAAGTTAAAACTATGTAAAAATGTAAGAAATTTAACCAAGGAAAGCGATCTTGGCTTTCCTATTGGGAAGCCAATGCAATGTGCACTTTATATGCTAAATTTAACTTTTAATAAAGAAGACTATTCACTTTAAACAAGCTTTTGATTTAGCTTAAAACTGCTTATAAAAAATGAAATAATTTTACTGCTAGATCTAGTTTTTAAAGAGAAAGGACTTGAATCTTTTTCTTAAATGAAACTAAATCTATGCATGCAACTCCTATATGTTCATATCTAGAAAGATATTAGCTTTGAAACAGTAGATCTAAAATATAAAAGCCAAGTAACCAAGGAAGTGTTGATGAAAAGGGAGAAAGAGTGAAAGAGGTGGCTCAATGCCCGAATGATCAACCGTGGAGCTTTCCGATGGAATGTCGAGGGACTATGCCTTTGAGAAAGTTTGGAGAAAGTGAGGAAGCAAACTAGATCATCACCCTCTCCAAGCTAGGAACCTGCAGCGAATCCAAAGGCTTGCCAAGATGCTTGTGAAATCCGGTTAATACATAAACAGAGATATTAGAATAGCATGCATATAAATCTAGATCTCTAGGCATGCATAAAAGAAAAGGAGATAGCCAATAAACTTATTAACAAATTTATTTCCTACCAATATCATAATAAACTTATTAACAATCTTTTAGCACTAGATCCACAATATCAAAATAAGCAAGTTATGAACACAGATACAGGTTACCTCAATGAAACATGGCAATGCTCATCCACACATAATAACATGACACCATCTTGCCTCCAAAGCTTTCTTTTATTCTAATCAACAAAAATAATCACAGTATTACAACAGCCAAGACCAATTCTCTATCCAACTCGAACTAGCTTGGAAGAGAGAAAGGTTGCTTTATTTATAGCCAGAGCCAAGCCCCTGGGGGACTACCAACACTGAAGATACACTCGAAGTCACATTGAGCTTAACTGATTCAATCTAAGTTGAAGTGAAGAGGGATTGAGTTGAACTGCAGAGGTGATTGACACCTCTCTCAGTTACCTCATAATCAGCTGCGAAGACACTCAAGCATCCACCAATCCATATCGGCATCCTTCACTCACGCGTGAGCTTCCACTTCATTAACGTGAAGAGGTTGATGTCATCCCAATGTTATGCGCTAGCTTTTAAGGAGAAGACCAAAGTTTGGTTTAACCAAACATTAATTAAATAACGAATGGGGTGGACCCCTCCCCCACCTCACACGCGAGCTTCATAGTTTTGACGTGAAGAGGAAGAGGTTGACGTCACCCACCCTTTCACCATAATCGCTAGCTCCAAATTAAACCAAAGTTATAAACCAAAGTCTAATATTTAAACAAATATCATGTTGAAAGGGGGGTCCACCACTTACGCATACATGGCCTTCACTTCAGAGTTAGCGTGAAGCTCAAGTGAGTTGATGTCACCCTCACTTCATAACCACTTACTATATCACAATAAAGCCAAAGTTTGATATTCTTTATGTGAATGGAGAAGTCGCTAACTTCATGGGACCCCTTTTCCATGTCATTTCCACATTAAATTAATAGAATTTTGACTTATTCAAATTTGTCTTTTTGTGCCAAAATATCCTAATTTAGCATTAAAACACCCTTTTGATGCATCTTTAGCTGAATAATGCTCCACGGGGTGTTTCGGCTGCCCGACTGATGTGGAAAGTGGTTCCTGGGGTAAAGTGGACGCCCTAGGTGTGAAAATGAGTGTCCCCACGTCAGAAACGGACTTTGCATCTGACTTTTATTACATTTTGAATTTTTTCAACTAAACCATAAAAAAATGGCTTAAAAAACAAAAAATTTATTTTTCTCGGAAATTGACGAAACTCTAGGGGGACCTAGCACATGTCCATACGACTCAAATTCAATGCCTAGCATGTTTAAAAACACTGACACGAAGGCTCAAATAACCTCCTAAGGCCGAAACACCAAGACGAATACCCCAACTTTGGAGGTGTGAGTGAAAAACTCAGAAATTATTAATGTTTGTTCAACAACCAATAATAACCAAGAAAAAAAACATTGTGGGTTGGTCAGCTTGATGCTCAAGTCTAGAAAGCCGGGGCTTTTATAAAAAATTAAATGCTAGGACATTTTTTACAATTTCCCCAAGGGGGTATGAACATGTGTTACAAAAAAAATAACAAAAAGTTCCCAAAAAAAGCCTAAATGACTTCTGAATTCTGAAAGATGAACAAGTGTTTGTTCTCATCACCCGGCTCACTTGATAATACCGACTAAGTATGACTTAGTAGGTAACACTTACCTCATCATAAAGACAGCATGCTTTGGAAGTATCTAAATACCCCAAGAAAATGCATCTTCTACTTCTAGCACCAAGTTTGTTTCTTTGCTCCTTTGATATCAAGGCATAACAAGTGGAACCAAGAACTCTGAGATTCCTAACCGAAGAAAGGTGGCCAAACCACATTTCATGTGGAGTCTTGTCTTCAATAACATGAGAAGGACTTCTATTTCTCAAATATGTTGCACATACTACTGCATCACCTCAAAACATTGAGTTCACATTCTTGAAAAACAACATTGATCTTGCCATATTCATTAATGTTCTATTCATCGTTTCTCCTACACCATTTTGTTGAGGATTATAAGGAACTGTAGTTTGATGTGTAATCCCATGTTTGGAAAGATGATCTTCAAATTCATTAGAGGTGTATTCTTTACCATTATCTGAACGAAATGTACCAATACGTGTTTGTGCTTGATTCTCTATCCATGCATGAAAGTTCTTGAATATTTGAAATGCTTCAGACTTTGTCTTCAATTAATATACCCAACACATTCTTGAATAATCATCAACAAAGGTCATGAGGTACTTATTACCATTTGCAAAAGGAATTGGCATGGAGCCACATAAGTCAGAATGAAATGTTCTAACTTTCTGCATGCTCTGAATTTAGACTCTTTAAAAGGTTGCTTACTATGTTTGCCCAGAATGCATGCATCACATTTGTTTCTCTGTTTTGGAATATACACCATTCTTTCTTAACAAACGAAGATTGTTATAATTCAAGTGACCAAATCTTGCATCCCACAATAAACTAGATGTTAGGTTACCTTCTTCAAGCTGAGACATAAAGGCAAAGTTTTGAACTGTTGCAGAACTGCCCTTCAACTTTAGCAGCTTTCCATCTTCATACTCGGTCATGATGACCTTGATGTCAGAGGACTTCCTTATCTCTACAATTCCATCAAGCATGTAGATGGAATGGCCTTGCTGTCGAATATGCACCAAGGGCAGCAAGCTTCTCTACAACTCTGGAAGATAGAGGACATTCGGAAAACAAGCAGCTTGAGCCTGATTACACCAATTCCCCTTGATTTGAAGCTAGATTTGTCTGCAAAGTATACTATGCCATTTAGTTCTTCGAAACAGTCTTTTCTAAAAGTCATATGAGAAGTTGCACCAATATCAAGCGGCCAACAATCTTTGTAAGATGAAAGAGAAGTTATTTCATTAATACCAAGATTATAGTGTGCAACTATATAATGAGTTGAATCAGGGACTTTACCAGCCTCTTGATTCTTATTCTTGTCTTCTTTATTCTGATTGTGTCTTCCTTTGATGGACTCCCAAGGAGCCCAACACTGCTCTGCTTCATGTCCACTCTTTCCACAACGCTTACACTTCAGATCTGATTTTTTGCTTGAGTTGTTTCTACCCCCTCTACCTCTTAAATTTCTTCTTCCTCGTCCTCTTCTGTTGTTATCTCCTTTGGAAGGGTCTTTGGGCTTGTTATCCACTAAGTTGCACTTAGGGGATTTTTCAAGTGAGCCACCAAGGATCGAAACAAATCATTGTTCTTACTCAGTGCTCAAGAAGTTATGTGGTTTCATTAGGGCCAGTTGTGGTCCCTTGTTTTGCATATTCACACCCCCTCGGATGAATTGTAATAAATGACATAGCATGATGGTTTCTTTTTGTAAAAGGCTTGGCCTCCTTAGGACTTGGTCATCAAGGTCATCATCCACATTTGTTTTAACTTTTTTTCCTCGTCAATTATGTGACACTTTTTTAAGTGACATATAATTTTCGAAGTTTTCACTCAAAATCTTCCAAAGCCAAGATGGTGAAATTGGTGATTTTGTCTTAAAAGGTTATTAAAGCCTAGGGTCTATGTATTATACCATGCTAGTCATAGTCCAAAAGTTTCATGGACATGCTACTCAAAATCCTCCAAAGTCGGGCTGGTGAAATTGGTGATTTTGTCTTAAAAGGTTATTAAAGCCTAGGGTCTATGTATTATACCATGCTAGTCATAGTCCTAAAGTTTCGTGGACATGTGCTAAGTCTTTCATAGTATTTTTTATTTTTCGATTTTTAATAAAATCATTGATAGGATGTATTTTAATTGTAAAAGTTTAAAAGGTCATAAAATTGGGCCTAGGGGGGCAATTTGGTCATGGGGATGCTCGATTTTGGACCCGAAGCCCCCACTTAACCCCTAAACCCACTTTTGAGAGTCAAATTAGTAATTTTCAATTATTAATTTTGATTTTCTCTCCAAAACGACTCAAAGGGTCAAATAATTGGGAAAATTGGAGAAAATCCAATTCCTAAATCAAAGGCAGCTTGTCTTGGACTTGCCTTTGAGGTGTCAAAGTTGTTGAAGATCTTGTCTGGGGCATTTATGAGCATAGAGGAGCATCTTCAACCATCAAAGGAGGGGTTCCAACTCGCTTCACAAAAGGGGGGCGAATTCTCTAATGGAGGGTAGTTTTGCCACTTGGATGAAGTGGTTAGAGGAGGTAAAGGCTTCCCAAACAAGTGGGATACCTCAATATAGGTGGCAGCCTTCCCTCCCACGAATTCAAACCTCCTCCCACCATTATCTCAACCCCCAAAACCACCTCACACTTCATAGATTAGACCCCTTGGGGTTTGATCTTGTTTTTTGCTATAAAAGCAGGGTCTTGCTCCTCAATAAGGAGGATGCATTGAACCTCTTCCCTTTGTACTTATGTTTCTGATATTTTATTAATAAAGATTGAAGGCTTTGGAGGCTAGTCTGTGATTTCATTGTGAGCTTGTAATTTGGTCAAAATCTGAGGTGAAATCTGTGGAATTTCATGCTTTATTTCTTTCGAATGATGTGATTAGATCCAGTTAAATTTCAATAAGTATTTGATGTTGTCAAGATACTTATGTTCATTTTATTATCAGAATTTTGTAGGAGTAGCAAACTGTAGTTGGTTATACTTATGCTCTCCTTTTTTATTAATGAAATGACTGGATTAACCTTGTTCTTTTGAGAAATTGCCTAGTTTTTGCAGATTTGTCTCAGAGTGAAGGGGCTTGGAGCTCGGTTGCATCCACTTCTCTTTACAACATCCATTTTTGCCGTTTCTAATACAATTGTTTTGCAAATCCCTCTCTCCTTCGTTTCTTTCAAGCACGGGCTTGGGAATTTCAGTCTTCTTCTCTCTAAAATTCAAGCTTTCTTCTTGGTTTCGATTACTTGATGCTTAGTAAAATTGGACAAAAAATTATGTATCTGAAATCTGATTTTATTCAGCATATATATCAGATCTATATTCACTTTTAAAGCTTTATCTTAAACTAGATCTGTTTCAATCTTTCAAAGTGCCATTTTCACTAAAAAAATTTACAATTTTATGAGCATTTTGAGTAGTGTAGATTATGCATTTGCTTTGATTAATTTACAATATTCCAACACCTTTAACACGCTGGGTTTTAGCAGGTTTTGAGAAAAAGAGGAGGACATACTGCTCAAATTTCGAATTTCGGTCATCCGAGACATCAAAAATCTCCATCCTCCGTCCCTTTTCTTCTTTCCTTTTCTCTCCCAGCGACATTGTAAGCCTTTTGTTCCCTTTCAAGGATCAAAATGAAAATCATAATTCATTTTTATCATATTGTAATCTCATTAATAAAGAAAGCAAGTGGGCTACACAGCGCCCACATTCCATCCCCCCTAGGGGGATTCACAGTCTCTTTCATGGTTAGCATTTTACTAATCAACACTTGCACACAATCCGCCTTCTTGAAAGGTTGTATAGATTAGTTGTTTTTATTTTATTTCATCTCAGATTAAGTTTTACTTTCTTACCCAACTCGTTGCTACGAAGTATGCTCTCGCCACCAACTAAAGGCTTTGTCGATTATTGGTTGTTAGAACAGTGATCCATCATTAGTACCTTAGTTACACTAATTAGTCAAATTTATTGCTTTTTAGCATTAATACACTATGAGGTGGACTAGGGGTGCTTAGTTGGACAAATGCCTAGTCAAATTGGGGCTTTCACACCCACATGAGCAGTCCAGCTCAGTCAACCAGCCACATGTGCGCCCTCATCATTGTTGGTGCGCTCCCATTCATTGAATGTGGACAGCTAGGTTGACTTGGAGTGCTAGAGTGGGATTTTGCTCAATTTTGGCTTGATTTGGTGCATTAAATGTTGCATTGAGACTCTAAACCACCCAGATTTCCACACCCACGCTATCCAAGGTGTAATCATTGACCCACATCACTTCAGCCACGTCCAGTCAGCAATTCATGGCTGTTTGGGTTGATTTGGGGCTTGATTGGCTCAACTAGGGGGGTTTGATGCCATTTTGGCAATTTTGACTTGTATGCTCACAATTGGCTTCCAAAGCCTCACGAAACTCCTATGTTGTAATATATACTTGATAATAACATATTTCATGGTTAGACAGTTCCAAATTATCTTGTTTCTGTTCACATTGTGTGTAATTTGCTTCTCAATTGATGGTTTTTGCTAGTTTTAGCACCAAATTTGATTTGTGAGCTTCACTAACGCTCCTAGATTCCCCTGTGGTTCGAATTTCTCACATTGGTAGATGATCAGAAAGTGACACATAGTTGCAGTTCTAATTTGTCGTTAATCCTTTGATTTTACAAACTTATTTGTTGTATCAAATTGGAATAAACATTTTGTCGTCAACTCGTGTATGCTCTTTCCCTCTGTTGGCTTTGCCTGGCCGTTGGGAAATCAAAAGCGGTTTTCGACACTTTCTAATTTCTTCACATTAATCTAATAATTCATTAATAAAATCAACTCCCCTTAGAAACATTACGAAAAATCCAACGTACGATAGTTGACAATTGTGGGCAAATTTCTCAAAGGAAGCGAGAACAACTGAGTAGTGACCTCGAGATACAGTCAGGCTACATTCTTGTTGGTGTAGTGTTGGACACCTTCTAAGAGACTCCGATTCAACCCACATTTCTGAGTGAGGAACCACTTTAGTCATCTTTCGGACACATTCTCAGTACTTCCAATATATCAAGAATTTCCTTCCCGTAATCCAACTCATCTCTTAATAATTAAAACTGACCAAGACACATTTGCAAAACATTTTACTTCAACAGCATTATTTCACTTTCACTCCATTGGCACTGATCTGATCTGCAATTATTTTATTCTCGCTTTATGTGTTGATGTTATGTTGCTGAATATTTACTGAAATTTGCAAACAATTTTGTATCAAAATTTACTTCAAAAAACTCCTAAACAACTTACTTCCATAATAACGATTAAAACATAAAGAGCCTTAGACAACTCTTTCTTAGGGACCACCCCCCTTGGCTTCGTTAAGAGTTTGGCCTAAACGAAGGAGTCAAGATCAAGTGACAATACTTGACTCTAGACTTGCCCCCAAGGACACACCTAGCAGCTTGAAGATTTATGCTGCGCCTAACCCCGAGGTGTGTGAAAGGAAGCAACAAGGCTGATTCTTTGCTTTATGGGCAAAGCAAAGGGACTCTCTAACAGGCTCACTTGATTTCTTTCTAAAGGCTTTCTCTCTGTCTGTAATCTTTTCTACTAGACTATTAAAGGTGAGGTCTTTGAACTTGTCGCTTGCTTGCAAGGATTCAAGGTAGTTGGAGTGAGTTGAATACAGTGACTTTACAAATGTGGCCAGTGGAAGGTCGGGTTTCATACCAAATGCTTGAATTTTATGCATGATTGCTCTGATCTCAAATGCAACCAGCATAGGATCATTATCTTTTACTTCCAAATTAAACAATTTTAACATTAACTGAATTATTTCCATCTAAGAGTGTGAGTCATACAAGTCTTTTAATGTCTTTAATGCTTGAAAACATGATTTCGCAAGCAAAATATGTTAGCTCACCTCTTCACTGACAATGGCAAAGATCATAGCTAAGGATTTCTTGTCTCTCGACTGCCAAATAGCAAGTTCTTTCTCTGATGTAGGAGGTTTTGGATCAATGGTTATGTCTGCATCTGATTCTATCTGAATTGTCTTTCCTTCACAAATCTCGTCCCATAGGTCATTATATATGAAGGTGGATTTGATCTTTTTGGACCATTCTGGATATGTGTCCTTGCCAGTGAGGACAACACCAACAATAGATGCCAAAGAGTGCATCTTCAATCTGGAACCTACAACTTACAGAATGCTTTGAAAAAATATAGGATACAGGCTTGAGTTCCTGCTCCTTTACAAGTTACAAAATGATTTTGCAGCCCATTACACAATTTTACAACCTATTACAAATAATTTTGCAGCTGCTTAAAATAGTTCTACAGCACTATCTAAGTAGCTCCAGAGTGCTATTACATTCAATATCCTTGTTTCTTACAAGATTTTAAGAATACATTTACACCTTGTTCAAATAACTACAATATCACTCTATTATAAAAGAATCTTGCAGCATAATAGTGCATGCCGCAGCACCAACAAAATGATTGCACAGTAGCAATCTTCCAATTGCACAGGCAGTCTCAAGCTTTTGTTACACCAATAGAGCTCTAGATATAGCGCAGTTTCCAAAATGCATATTCCTTGCAGTTAAATGCAAGAAGGTTAGGTATCAACAAATCAATCTTCAATGCTATCAACACTAACAATGTGGACAAGATCAATTGTAAGGAAATCTTAACATTCTTCTAGTACAAATATTATGGTCACAGCCTCAAGATTCAAAAATGTAGTTTCGATTCGTAAGTTAGCAAACTCTTCACATAACAATTATAGACTTATATTCTTCAATTTCACTCCTTCAATACATCAGTCATGAACTCATACGTAGCATATATTACTTCTCCATCAAGTCAAATACACAATGATCATAACTCATAAGCCACATCATACACACTCCATACACAGCAGAGTCCTCACATTAAACTTCACACATGAAACTAGGGCAAAATTAGGTTTTCCAACGATCACAAGCAATTATACCAACAACACTTTACCTCCACGCAATTGACAAAAGCGTCAGTCTCCACAAACATCCTGTGATCATCAATCTTTAATGTATTCATAGTAGCAAGAAGACTAGACACAACACGGCTTCACTCCTCAATCGAATCTCAGCAGAGATGGCAAGTCGCAACTCTCAAAGAATACTTCACAGCTATACAATCTTTCTCCACCAAAAATCTTCAGCCTTCAACAAATTCTCAATTTTGATTACCGAGATCTCTTCTCGGCTATACACAACACTCAGTCTCTTCAATGGTCTCGAGTTTAGCCAAGGTGTTGGCTCACAGCCCTCCAATACTGGACCCAGACCCCACGCAGATCAAAAAAGCAAGTGGAGGAACCCTCAACACTTCAAATGCAAATGAGATTCTAGACTGAGAGAAAACGGAATACAGACTATGCAGAGATAGAGGGAAATGGACGACTGTAGGTAGCTCTTGGGTGAGACAAGGGAGGGGCTCACACTCCACAGGAAAATGAACAGAGGATGGTGAAGACTCTCCCAATCACAAATACAAATGAACACAAACAAACAACGAGATGAAACTAGAGCGTGGAATGAATTAGGGTTAATATAATATTCTTCTATACCTCAACACAGCATGGTAATGAATGCAGTCAACAAGATGCTCAAACATTCCTCACCTAGGCTAGACCATGCAAAAAAATAACGCATATGGCAGACTGGCGACTGGCAGGTAAGTGTAGCAGCAGAATTAATCCTGAGTGTGTACAGCAGGAATGAGGGAGAGATGCCAAGCATAACGTTCAACTCCAAGCAGAACGGGATGAGCAAAGTGTAAACACATTAATGGGCCAACAGTCTAGCAAAGGACTAGCAAGCATATAGACAGGAGTTATGGCAGGTATCCGCTCTGATACCACTATTGAAATGAATAACTCTCAATTCGATTTATTTCATGGAAAAGGCCTTTATTTATACATGGCATATGGTGGCTGATCTTTCATCTTCCAACCAACTGTTTTATCTCCCTATGTGACTATTCACATTCATAAATTATTTACAATATTACATAGTCTATGGAACCATAATCCAAAGATTAGGTTTCCAACAAGCTTGGAAGGAGAGCATCATGCCCCATCTAACCCCAACAAGTGTCTTTTTCCCTCAGCGTCCTCCTTTGGTTGGTACGGCCTTCAAAAGATGCTCTTAGAGGTGGACGATTTGCAATTTTGAATAAGATGACCAAAGGAAAGGAGGCAATACAATAAATTGAGGTCCAAGTGGGATAAATAAGGTGTGCTAGAGCGGGTGTGACAACCCTTACAAGCACAATCACCTTTACAAAGCATGAAATCATGAGTGTTGCTAGGGGATCCTAAGCCATGTGTCCTAATGGAGTCACCCCAAAGTGCACCAATACCTACCCAGGGCATAAATGCCCAACATGATCTGGAGTTACCACCCATCAAATGGTAATTAGTAGGGCCACAAGACTAGTACACCTTGAAATGAGGACCAAGTGGACCTACCATGACCGACCAAGGGTCTAGAGCAAAAGGACCCCCTTCCTTGGCATATCTAGTAGGGTGCATTACAGAAAATCTGAGGGGTAACAACTGGCTCCAACTACAAGACATGCTCTTCTCCCGAGAGTGCAAGAGAACCTCTTGAATCTTCTGGTACCTATAGACCTGCACACACTTCAAACAACAAAAAACGCCAAATGCATCGGACGAAGACACATTCGTCCTGCCTTGTTCAAATCAAAATATGAAATGCATAAAAACAACAAGATGCAATGCAAAGGTAAAGCAAATGACATAGCAAATGAATTTAGAATCTACTATGGTACAAGAATATCCCAAAGGCATCAAATATCACAAGTAAAAGATGTTTAAAGCTTTCCCATTAAGTGGCAAGGGCAATTTATCTCAATTCAAATGGCACAAGTAGAAGGAATTGGTCCTTACAACATCTTCAATTTGATATGCATCCAACCAAAGATTTTCAAACTTACCATGCTAACCTGGTTTTTTCTTTCTTATATGCCACAAATAGAGGAGATCACCTTTCTTAAAATTTTGTTAACGAGCTTTCTGACCTATTGTTTTTTCTTGATGTTGTGCCAAGTGATCCAATGCTCTTCTTCGATTTTCATCTAGATCAATCACTTGGTTGATTCAGTTATGGACCATGTTACCGGATGAAATGGCAGTCCAAGCCACCAGCAAGCATATTTGGAGAAAGTGACCACTGTCACCTTAGTCACGTCTCCTAACTTCTTCAAAAATCGAAACCTCCTAGGGAAAAGCCCTATGTAACTCTGCAAAAGACACTTAGACATCAAATATATCTCGTATGTGTATATGGTTATTGACCAGTGCCTAATGGAGTCAAGAATATCATATGAATATAGTGAGCATGTTCATCCACAGGCAAGCAAATAATTCACCAATTAGTTCTAATGTGCAATAACGAGAGTAATATGTGGATATTAGCAAAAGTACCAATGATTTATCATTACCAAATAATAATCAAAGCACATCAGTACAGCAGTACAAGCAACATATATTAGTCATTAAAGCAAATGTTTATGACATCAATATTGATAGAAATGTACAGGTGTTTTAATATATCAGCCTTCATGTAAACAAAAATACGCATAACCCAACAATTGAAGAAGGTCTAAATCAGTATTTATCATAGCAGTAGTTTTCCATTATTGCTTTTAGGCACCTATTATAAGCTTTGTGTAAAGTGTTAGCAGCAATGTAATAAATGTCTCGGAATTACCAAGTTGACCATGAGTGTGCAATGAACTAGTAAATGTTGTTAACAGTCCTCTATTAGCGGTATTTGAACCAGCTGTAACTAACCTTTTAACCTATTAATGTTTGTATGTGTACAAGGTTAAATGATAGCACGAAGAGGAAAGCACAGCAAGCTTTGGTTGGGGCCGAATGCCACTGTAAGGGCAGCCTTTACACTTGGCAAAAGCTTGGAGAGTCCTGGTAAGGAGAGGAAGGAGTGAACCGTGAGGTGTATAGCGAGGGCGAGCGTGAAAGGAAGCAAAGGAAAGGGGCTGAAATTTCAGGCCCGAGATTTTAGGGCTCGAAAATCTTGGATCCCAAAATTTTAGGGTCAAGTTTTTAGGGAGACCCCATAATTTTGGGGCCGAAATTTTAGGGGCCGAAAATTAAAAGAGGCCCTAAATTGTCCAAAAATCTAATTTTTATGAAATTTTATCATTTTTAGGTTTTTTTTAGATGCAAAATGCAAACCTAAAACTAACCTAGAACTAACCCTATCTAGCATGAAAATCCAACTAACCCTAGAAACTAGATTTTAGAAATGAAGGAGGCTTAAGACTAAGGGAGCAAATCCCTAGCATAATGCTACCCTAACCTAGGGCGTCTAAGGAGTGACTAACTAGCCTCTAGAGAACATTAACCTAGGTTTACAACTAACCCTAGAGTCCTAAAGCTCTAACCCTAGAAGGACTCCTAAAAAAGCACGTACTTCCACAACCAAAGTGGCTAAAAGTTGACAAAGAACTAGCAAAGAGAAAATGCAACCCTAAAGGCTACCATTTAATCCATAAACATACATCATTCATCAAAAAGTTGCAAAGAGAAATCAAGATGCAAACCCTATATAACTTCTTGTGCATGTGTTAAGCAAACAATTCCAGCATCACCTTAGCAAGAGCATTGAACCAAAGAAACTCCAAGCATTTGTCATCAAACCCAAAAAAAACCACCTTCCTCAAGAGGTGCGCATCACTTCCAAAGAGCCCTAGAAGGGTAGAAAAGTAACATAGTGTTTTATCCCATAAGTCTTGTTTTAAAAATGAAGTGAGGAGTAGTATTTATATGTTTCTCAACTCACTTTTACAAAATATCCAGGCCGACATGCATTTAAAATGTCAAATACAAATTATAAAATGTCAACTTAAAATTATAACAAAATAATTATAAAAAATAGCCTAATGTAGGCTCAAGGTAGGCTACCCGAGGTATTTTTCCCCTGGGTGCCAAAAACTGCGAAAATGAGTGAATCACTCCGAACGAAAGGCTAGAGTGAGTTGGAAGGAGGGCATTATACCCCATCTAACTCCGAGAATGTTGTAAAATCCCTCAACGCCCTCCTCAAAGCAACAAGAAGGCTTGGTGTGAAAGATAGCGTCCTCTAAGTAAAGAGACGAGGGAGAGAAGGCGCCAATGTGCAGAAGGTCCAGCAGGGTGTCCTAAGTGGCTGTGAAGGGAGAGGAATGTCTCGCAACTGAAGCAAAGGCCACCAAAGCAAGCAAACAAAGTGTGGGGTCATGTGACCCGGTGATCAACCCTTAGGAGCCCCTGACAACAACCCCGGGGTTAAAAACCCCAACAAAGGGCAATTGGCAATGCCATTAAGCCATAGTAATCCTAAACAAAGGACCAAAGGGCCCAGCCATTACCACCATTGCTCAATAAAACCCCTCCTGGTCGAAAAAAATGGCTCTCTCCCTGGGGCACATCTAAAGGTGCGCTGGGTACAGGTGCAGCGTAACACTGGCTCCAAGCTGCGGGATGAGTGCTCTTCCCGAGAGTGCTTGAGAACATGTGAATCTTCTAGTACCTGTAGACCTACACACATATCAAATATCCAAAGGGATTAAAAGCATCTAGAGGCAAACAATTCTGTCCCGCCTTGTTCGCAAAATAAAGAAAACTAAGAACAATAAAGACTAACTAAATCACGAAAAGACATCAAATGCATTGCAAAGGTAACAGTAATATGCCTAGCTAAAAATGCAGCTAACCCTTCCTATCCTAAACATAGTAATCAAAATCATAGTTTTAAAATCGGTCTGACCGGTTTCGGAACCGACCGGTTCACCGGTTCGGTACCAAACCGATTCAAACCAGCAAGTAAACCGGATCAATGACCTTTTAGTTACCGAACCGGTCGGGTGGTAACCAAACCGGTCCGGTTCGATAACTAACCGGTCTGACCGACCGGTTTCGAAACTGACCGGGCCGGTTACGGGCAACTTCTATTTTTTTTGTTTTTTTAAGTTTCATATTGTTTTTTATTTGTTTATATTTTTACTAACCTATCCCTAACCTAAACTAGTCCCCACCCAACCCAACTACAAATATAAACTAGTATCGGTCCACTTCCTAATATCCTATTATTTCTTGTCACTTGTGTTTGTTGTTTGAGAGTTGAGTGAGTGCTTAGTGGACAGAGCAGCGAGCTAAGAGGAGTTGACAGTGGCAGTGGGAAGTGCCGAGTTGGGTGGACTCGATGGATAGTGGACAGTAGCAGTGCTCACTGCTGAGTTGGGTCACGGATGGACAGTGCTGGAGTGTGGACAGCAAAGTGCTGAAGCCTGATAGTTGGGTCACGAGTGGACAGTTTATCATTTTTAAGATTGCAGTGTGCACTTGCAAAGGGCAGTCTTCATTGTTCAATACTCATTATCGATTTATCAAAGATTCAGAGATTCAGCCTTCAGGTAAGTAACAAATTTATGATTTATCCAAGTTTACCACATATGTTTTATAAAAAAATTAAAATTTCTATCTATGTGAGTTAAAACTTAAAACTTAAATGTTTAAATTTGTAATTTTGTATTAATTATTAAATACTAAATACTAAATAGAGATCTCTTTTCAATTTTGCAAATTTTTTATAATTTTAAAGTTTAAATAGTAATTTTATAATTTATTATTTTGCCAATTGGTAAAAGAGATGAAGATTCCCTATATTTTTATAATTTTATAATTTTGCTCGTTGTTGTTTCAACTTTCAGCCTATCCAAAATGGCCCCAAAAGCAAAAGATTCGGCATGGGCCCATGCAGATGTTGTTGATGGAGTTATGTATTGCAAGTATTGCAAGAAGTTGATTAAGGGTGGTGGAATTTACAGGCTTAAACAACACTTGGCTGCCATCAAAGGGCAAGTGAAGGCATGTGAAGCTCCACTAGATGTCATTGGACAAATTAGAGCTGATATGCAAGAATATTTTAAGAAGTTTGAAGAGACTAAGGCTAGGCAAAGAGAGATAGAGGAAGAAGTAGGAAAGAAGAGGAGGGTTGCTGAAATGATGGGTGGGACCTATGCTCTGGGTTCAATTGAAGGCTCTTCATCTATCCCTTCTACCAATCTTAGGGATCCTTTTGGGTATGTTGCACCCTCCGATACTACACAAGAGAAGGGTAAATCAAAAAAGAAGGGTGGCATTCAAAGCTATTTTACATCCTCTAGTAGTGCCAATGCTTCTCATATGCCTCCAACACATGTTCAGCCCACCTTAGATGACCATTGGAAGAAGAAATACAAAGAAGCTTCCTATGAGTACATAGCTAGATGGTGGTATGATCCTGATCTCCCCTTCAATGCTGCACGCTCTTCTTATTACCAACCTATGTGGGATGTTGTTATAGCTGCTGGTAAAGGCTTCAAAAGCCCTAGTATGCATGACTTGAGGGGATCTCTTTTGCAAAAAGAGATAGTGTCCATAGAAAAATACTTGAAGGATTTCAAACAGTCATGGGTCAGAACAGGATGCGCTATCATGTCAGATGGATGGACCGATCAGAAGGGTCGTCCTCTCCATAAACTTTCTTGTCTCTTGCCCACGAGGAACCATGTTTTTGAGATCAAGTGATGCATCTGATCAGGTGAAAGACGCAAATCTATTATTTCGTCTTTTGGATGACGTTGTTGAGGAGGTGGGGGCAAGTAATGTTGTACAAATCATCACAGATAATGCCTCTAACTATGTTCTTGCTGGTAAGATGTTAGAGGAAAAACATAAAACCATATTCTGGACTCCATGTGCGGCACATTGCATAGACCTCATGCTTGAGGACATATGCAAACAGGATTGGATCAAGGACACTATAGAGCATGCCAAAAGCATCACCAAATACATCTACAACCACAATTGGGTATTGAGCTTGATGAGGAGACACACACAGGGCAGGGAGCTTGTTAGGCCTGCAGTTACTAGATTTGCAACTCACTTCCTTACGTTGCAATCTCTCATTTCCCAAGCACAGAACTTGGAGAAAATGTTTTCAAGTGATGAATGGAATTCATCCCAATGGGCCCTCAAACAAGATGGAAAAGACACCAAGAAAAGAATTAAAAGCTCTTCATTTTGGAAAAGAGCAGCAAAGGTTGTGGCAATTACTGAACCACTTGCTAAGGTGTTGCGGCTGGTTGATGGGGAAAAATTGGCCATGGGCTACATTTATGAAGCTATGGATCAAGCAAAGGAGCAGATAAAGGCAGCATACAAAGATAGAGTGGCCAAGTATGGGCCTATTTGAGAGATCATTGATAGGAGATGGAACAATCAACTCCATCGCCCTATACATGCAGCTGGGTATTTTCTTAACCCAAGGTATCAGTATAGAGCGCATATTGATCCACATCCGACTGGGGAGGTAGCAAATGGATTGTATTCTTGCCTTGAGCGCATGGTCCCAAATGAGGCGGACCAATTGGAGATACATCGACAAATCAACTCTTTCACCGCCGCCACAGGTACCTTTGCCAATAATGTTGCTAAGATTTCAAGAGAGGATGACCAACCAGGTAAACATTTCCATTGTTTGATTAACTTATGTTTTTAAAGTTTAAAGTTTAAACTACAATTCTTAAATTGTAAATAGTAAATACGAAATACTGCAATTCTTAGCCAAATTTACAATCGAAATTGTTGAATTAAGTTATTAACTACCTTGACTCTTCACATTTGCAGCACAATGGTGGAAGGCATTTGGTAACCATACTAAAACTATTGCAAAGGTTTGCAATTCAGGTCCTGAGTCAAACCTGCAGCTCTTTTGGGTGTGAGCGTAATTGGTCTTTGTTTGAGCGGATTCACACAAAGAAGAGAAACCGTTTAGAGCAAAAACGGTTAAACGATCTAGTCTTTGTGCAGTACAACCTCCGACTCGGGCGCAACCAATTGATGAGCAAAAGACCTGATATGGATCCCATTGTGTTGGATGATATAGATCCAAACTCAGATTGGGTAGTGGAGACCCAACCGCCAGAGTTTGGTGATGACATAGATGTTGAGCTGGAGGACTTGCTGGATGTTCCGTTGGATGCAGATCCTTTGCTGCCGATGCCATCAGTTCATGCAGGTGTAGATGTTGAGAGAGCAGTGCCAGGCATGGCGAGCACTAGCCGATCAAGACCTCGTACTTATAGTTGTCGACATTCAGCCAGTACTACTACTTCATTAGTAGATGACTTTGATCCTGAGGAGCCCAAGACTGAGCCAGATCATGATGCATTTGCTAGTCCTTCTGGTTCTTCTTCTAGTTCTAGTTCTAGCAATGGTGCTGAGTTTGATGATGATCATTGATGATGTATTATGTAGTTGATTATGTAGCATGTTTTTTGGACTCTCCAGGCCATATAGCCTTTACTATATAGGGCCTGGCCGCCTAGGCCTCATGGATTATGTATTTTGTTCTAGTATCCTAGATATGTTACATGTATTATCATTTATGTATTGCACAGAGTACAGTCACAGACTCCAGATTACAGTACACTTTGTGCCATTTTGATATATTGACTCTTATATGGTATATACATGAGCAGATTTTGGTTATTTTGTCTTCAATGCCTTGGAATCATCGATTATAATCTTGAAAATGTTGTTTTTCTTTAAAATTTAAATATTTGATGTATTTTTTAGCAAACCAATTCATTAAATTCAAATCGGCCGATTTATGGCTGATTCATTATCGATTTCGATTCCGAGTTGACCCTCGACCGATTCCGATTTTTAAAACTATGATCAAAATAGGTTAGGTGAAATCATACCACAAATGTAGCCATCTAGGTAAACAATTCATACCTGATAATCTTACCTTTGTCTTTAGATGCAATCCATGATAAAACCTCATTGATGATATGTTGAGTGTGTACCAGAATCTTTATCTGGGTGAGGAAAGGAAACCGGACCTTCTTAAGAACCTAGAAGACTTGAAATTGTTGCCATGGAGACGAATCGCTTGGACAAGCTTTGTTGATCCATGCTTCAATTAGACTTATGTATGGGACTCCTCCATCATACATCGGCATCAAGAAAAAAATTTGCCCGAAACTTGTCCACATATCTTGAACTTGAGAGGTTATTCGTAGAGCCGGACCTCGCAAATCATCATATATGAGCCGCAACCTATCCTTGTCTCTACTTAAGCACTTCTTTGTATGTACAAGTACATCGCTTATCTTTGTATTGATCATGTTAGTATTCCAAATAATCCTTGAAATTTTGCAATTGTCAAATAGATAATTCATACCTTCATGCGTCAAAGGAAAAGATAAACAATAAATACTATGAAACTGAGGAATAAAAATCATACCTGTCCATGTATCTGTCTTGATTTTGTTGAAATGAACCATTAGTGACTTACCAAGATAGGATAGAAAGGGTTGAGCACTATTTTCTAAGAGACACAACTGGGAATAATGATCGGGGCTCATCATAGACTGCAAAGAACAGTATACCTGACCCACTAAGGGGGGTGGCGACCCAGACATCTTGTATCTGTACAACATGCCACACTTCTGTTAGGCAAACAAGACTTAGCTAGGACGTATAGTACTCCACCAAGAGAATGTTTTCCCAAATCTTCATAATCTATATGATAACGGGGCATCTGGGTATGGCAATCATCTGTAACGCCTGGCGGTGCTTCATCTTCAACTATATTGGCATCATAAAGAGAAGGAATATCTCCTTCAACATGGTCTTCATAGATCATTTCTTCAATATCCCTACTTGTGGCAATTGAAAGTTCTCCATCCCAAATAGTGTCAAATTTTGGCTCAATCTTATTAACTTCATCGTGTTGTTCTTTTTCACTACAACGTATGGAAACAATGCTACCCAGTCTCAAAGAATCACAAAGAGGCGGACCCATAAATGTCCAATAGTCATCATCCTCAAAATTACTGTCATTATGTTCTAGAAGGCCTAAGATGTGATAAGAAATTTCTATGTTTTGGTAAGGAGAACTCACCCTTTCCTTCTGTTCTTCAACTTCTTCAACTAGGACTTCCTGATCTTCATATGTAGGACCAAAATCATGTTCGTCTGCAAGAGGAGCTTCATCTACTGTGCTTGAGATATCATTAGCTTCTTCAATCTAATTTTTGTTGTGGATCTCATTACTAAATAAGTTCCTTGCATACTCAACATGAGGCATCCATCTACGTTGTTTTCCAAAGCACCAGCATCTACAAAATAGTTCAATCAATTCTAAAAGAGAAGATATCTTAGCTTTTGGCAAATTTGTGAACCAAACGCGAGCCTTTCCTTCCAGGTGAAAAGCAAACAATCTCATATAAACACCTTCTTCCAGGTCAACTTCCTCTGGGAATAACAACAAACAATTTGCAACCAGGTCTTTAGCATAATTCTCATTCTGATCACTAAAAAAGCTTCCATAGTTCATGTGGTAGTCTGTCTGAGTAACCTGGGAATTTTGATAAGTCAAGCAAAGCAAAATATATTTCCATTTCTGCAATATTTGGATTATCAAGATCTTTAAATTCAAATGGAATGTCCTCTTCAAATCCTTCGCTAGAACCATCTTATGTCTAATTGTTTCCCACTATTTCTTCCCACATATGGCCAATCATGGTCTTTCTTATATGTTCTTCCATATCATAAACCCAATCCATACTGAATGCATCAACCAACTGTCTAAGTGAAGAAAAACTTTGCGAGGAAAACCTTCATACCAATTCCTGACAGTCAAGTTGTCCTCTAAGTGGAGAGAGATCAGAAAGAACTTCATTATGATGTCTTCATGTACAATATTGCATGTTTGGAGAAATTGTTGGAATGCCCAAATATGTGTTTCTACATGATACTTATGTTGTTGAAATAATGGAAAGAGTGCTCTCCCATCATCTTGAATGACATACTAGTATGGATATCCCGGAATACATGAAAAATCTAATATATCCATCCATATTTCATAATTGGATGCCATTTTGTCGAGCTTTCTTGTCTTTATAAAGCACTTCTTTTATTTTTCTAAAGTTGGAGTCAACAGGGGAGACCTGCCAAGTTAACTCAACAAACCTCACCAAAGTACTAAACAAAACAAGGACGTACCTGAGATAATGACGATTGAGTTCTCGTGGAGTCGCCAAGTAAGATCTGGAAGATTAGTCCTTCACAATAATATTTTCAAAATACCGAGAAAGACTTACCTCGACTTTTCTTACCGAATGTCGTTCTTGTCAAGGGTGTGAATGACTTTGAATCAACCGCTTCAAATTTTGAAATGGTCCCCGCCAACGATGCCAAAATGTTACCGGATGAAATGGCAGTCCAAGTCACCAGCAAGCATATTTGGAGAAACTGTCACCTTAGTCACGTCTCCTAACTTCTTCGAAAGTCGAAACCTACTAGGGAAGAGCCCTATGTAACTCTGCAAAAGACACTTAGACACCAAATATATCTCGAATGTGTGTATGGTTAGTGACCAGTGCCTAATGGAGTCAAGAATATGATAAGAATATAGGGAGCAAGTTCATCCACGAGAAACCCAATAATTCACCAATTACTTCTAATGTGCAAATAACAAGAGTAATATGTGGATATTAGCAAAAGTACCAATGATTTATCATTACCAAATAATAATCAAAGCATATGAGTATAGTAGTACAAGCAACATGTATTAGTCATTACAGCAAATGTTTATGACATCAGTAATGATAGAAATGTACAATTGTCTTAATATATCAACTTTCATGTAAACAACAATATGCATAACCCAACAATTTACGAAGGTCTGAATCAATATTTATCACAACAGTGGTTTTTCGTTATTGCTTTTAGGCACCTATTATAAGCTTTGTGTAAAGTGTTAGCAGCAATGTACTTAATGTCTCTGAATTAGCAATGCACTAGTAAATGGTGTTAACAATCCTCTATTAGAGGTATTTGAACCAGCTGTAACTAACCCTTTCACCTATTAGTGTTTGAATGTGTGTAGGGTTAAAGGATAGCACAAAGAGGAAAGCACAGCAGGCTTTGGTTGGGGAGGGTCGCCATTGTAAGGGTAGCCCCTTTGCACTTGGCAAAAGCTTGGAGAGGGCTAATAAGGAGAAGAAGGAGTGAACCGTGAGGTGTATAGGAAGGCCGAGGGTGAAAGGAAGCAAAGCAAAGGGGCGGAAATTTCAAGCCCAAGATTTTAGGGCCTGAAAATCTCGGATCCCGAAATTTTAGGTCCGAGTTTTTAGGGTGACCTCGAAATTTTTGGGAGGCCCAAAATTGGCCAAAAACATGATTTTTATGAAATTTTATCAATTTTAAGTTGTTTTTTTTAGTTGCAAAATGCAAACCTAAAACTAACCTAGAACTAACCCTATCTAGCATGCAAATGCAACTAACTAACCCTAGAAACTAGATTTTTAAAATGAAGAAGGATTGAGACCAAGGGAGCAGATCCCTAGCACAACCCTACCCTAACCTAGGGCATCTAAGGAGTGACTAACTAGCCTCTAGAGAACATTAACCTACGTTTACAACTAACCCTAGAGTCCTAAAGCTCTATCCCTAGAAGGACTCCTAAAAAGGACATACTTCCGCAACCAAGATGCCTAAAAGTTGACAAAGATCTAGCCAAGGGAAAATGGAACCCTAAAGGCTACCATTTAATCCACAAGCATACATCATTCGTCAAAAAGTAGCAAAGAGAAATCAAGATGCAAACCCAATATAACTCCTTGTGCATGTGTTAAGCAAACAATTCCAACGTCACCTTAGCAAGAGCATTGAACCAAAGAAACTCCAAGCATTTGTCATCAAACCCAAAAAAACCACCTTCCTCAAGAGGTGCGCATCACTTCCAAAGTAGCAAAGTAGCAAAGAGAAATCAAGATGCAAACCCAATATAACTCCTTGTGCATGTGTTAAGCAAACAATTCCAACGTCACCTTAGCAAGAGCATTGAACCAAAGAAACTCCAAGCATTTGTCATCAAACCCAAAAAAACCACCTTCCTCAAGAGGTGCGCATCACTTCCAAAGTGCCCTAGAAGGGTGGAAAAGTAACAGTGTTTTATCCCATAAGTCTTGTTTTAAAAATGAAGTGAGGAGTAGTATTTATATGTTTCTCAACTCACTTTTACAAAATATCTAGGCTGACATGCCTTTAAAATGTCAAATACAAATTATAAATGTCAACTTAAAATTATAACAAAATAATTATAAAAAATAGCCTAATGTAGGCTCAAGGTAGGCTACTTGGGGTAATTTTCCCCTAGCTGCCAAAAACTGCTAAAATGAGCGAATCACTCCGAACGTAAGGTTGGAGTGAGCTGGAGGGAGTGTGTTATACCCCATCTAACCCCGAGAATGTTGTAAAATCCCTCAACGCCCTCCTCAAAGCAGCAAGAAGGCCTGGCATGGAAGATAGTGTCTTCTGAGGAAAGAGACCAGGGAGAGAAGGCGCCAATGTGCAGAAGGGCCAAGAGGTTGTCCTAAGTGGCTGTGAAGGGAGACAAATGTCTCGCAGCAGAAGCAAAGGCCACCAGAGCAAGAAAACAAAGTGTGGGGTCATGTGACCCAGTGATCAACCCCTAGGAGCCCCGGACACCAACTTCGGGGTTGAAAAGCCCAATAGAGGGCAGTCAACAGTGACATTAAGCCATAGTACTCCTATAGAAAGGACCAAAGGGTCTAGCCATGACCAACATTGCTCAATAACACCCCTCCTGGTCCAAAAAAAATGGCTCTCTCCCTGGGGAACAACTTAAAGTGTGTTGGGTGCAGGTGCAACGTAACAAACGACATCTGGATCTATTTGTCTCATCTTTTGATTGTGCAGTCGTGCAACCTTTTTCAATGGTATAGCACTATAATATGTTTGATGGCATCCCTTTTATAAGCCTTCAAATCATCATAAGACCAAACATTCTTGAACTCACAGATCAAGCTTTCCAATTCTTTTCGTTTTTCCTAGGTGACCCTTTACCAATCTTTATGGTCCTTGTGTTATGGGGAGACCCAACATTGATTTCTTCGTACTCTTCTAACTAGGGCATCCCTTCTTTTTTCTCTTTGTACTTGTCATTTATGTCAAATATTTTTTCCATCACAACTCGTTCATTAGGAACGGGATTGTTGATTGCTTTGTCCGATGAGCCTTCCTCGTCCCAATCAATCTTATGGTTTGAAAATTCTACCAAATTGTTCATAAACTTGTGTTTTTTCTTGTCATCATCAAACATCTACCAACTTCCCAAGTTATCTGGAACAGAGGGCATAAAACTATTTCCATTTTTCCCTTTTCTGCAAGGCCTTCACAAGGATAAAGAGCAAAGACTGCTAGTGCATCAACTTTCTCATTCTAAGCTCGAGGAACCACTTCTAAAGATAATGCATCAAAACCTTCCATGCCCAATTAAACTGTATCCTTTTGGGGAGCAAACTCAGTAGCTAAGACATTATAGAACCCAACAATGTCTTGAAAACAAATTATTTCATTTCTCGGATCTTCTAGATATTCCACATGATGTCACCTCATAGAGTTCTCTATGTTTACTACAAAAGTACCTTCAATTGTTAGGATAGTAGCATAGATAAGTCTATTTGTATACTACCACCCAGGTCAACAACCCACTTCCTTAATAACAGTATGTCACATGCCTCTGGTACATCAATGACAATGATATCCATTAGTAATTCAATAGTAGGGGATGTACAACGAGACATACCTGAATGTCCTTGATTAGTCCACAAACTTTGACTTCACAAGAGTCCATGGCAAGAATATTTCAATAAGGCCTTGAGACCTTCAATCCTAAATTGTACATCACGGCTAAAAGCATAACGTTCATTGAGGCACCAAAATCCAGCCTACATTTACATAAAATCAAATCACCAATCGTTGATGAGATAAAGAAATGTTGATTATTCAAGATCTCATTTTCTGCGGGATTCATGTTCTAGAGAATGATGGGCAAATCCTCGTCTTCTTCCACGGTACATACAATTTGTGTTGTCCCTCCAAACCCAAAAGACTCGGCTATCTAGTCCCTCATTTTAGAGATTTTTACTAACTTAAGTAATGGAATTGGGACCTTTATAGCACCTAGGGCACCTGAAACATCAAAATTGAAATTTTTATCAATAGTAAAACCAATTGAAGACTTACCTATACTTACCTAAGTCGTTGGAGGATTGTAATCTTTAGGCACTTCTGCAAACCTTTGTTGAATCGTTTGAGGAAGAGTCCCCTTTCTTCTTTGGAAAGAAATGCCCTTGAATCTATTATTGTACATTCTCTCAATTTCTTCAGGAGAAGGCATTTCCCCAACAACTTTATGAGTCTATCAGTGTCAATGGATTTTTCTTTGGCTTGTTGCATATTCTCATTAGATAAGTGAAATTGTTGTTGATTTTCAAACAAATTGTTGCATACCTCTTAATTACGTTTGTTTCTTTGATGTTCATTTCGTTTAAACTCCAGGTAGTGAACACATGCATTATCATTGTGGAAATCTTGACATGCTCGGCAAAGTATGGAAAGTCACCTCCCATATTCGTTGGTTCCAATGACGCAAGAGTCCATGGATTTGTTGGAGGATCATTAAAGAAATTTTTCGGAGGAAACATGTTCTAACATTGGCTTCTTTCAATCTAAACAATCTAATTTTGTAGAGCAGTCTCCTGCTGGGTAAAATCAATCCTTAACTTCTTCATTTCTTCAAGTATAAGGTTGCTCAACTTTATGGAGATTCACTGGCAGGAACTATACTTGTATTTGGCTTTTGCTCAAGCTTAGCTCTTAAAGGATGCAAGATATCAAGCTTCCCTGATGCCCTCCAACTTTCGTCCAAATTATTCACCTTTTGCTAAGCACCTTCCAAGTTTTGAGGCTTGGTCAAGTTGAGATGAAAGAGAAACTCACCTTGAATGCATTCATATAATACGTCAAATTGATAGTGTAGTTGGGTCGGTGAGTTTGAGGAATCTTCCGCACAACCTCACCAAATCCATTACTAAATTCTTCAATAGCTTCATTCTCATTCTTGTTTATGTTAATAAGAGCATTTAAATAAAAACGAGGATCCTTCTTTTCATCCCATTTATCAAAAATGCGTCTTACAACTTTTTATAAGTACAAATGTCATTATTAGGTAATTCGATAAACCATTTCTTAGCCTCACCTTCTAAGAATAAAGCAAAAAACTTAAACCATACATCAATATGTTTAGCACCCTTTCTACGGATAAATGATGTAAGAGCTTTCCAATGATCATCGGCACTAACAGCATTAGTTCCATCAAAAGTAGGTAATTTTTTAAGTCTTGGCAAATCGAGTGGATACCCTTGCATATTTGTAAAATCAAAAGGTACTTCCAAATCATCCAGCTAGAGATTCACCATCGAAACAACAAGATCAGCAAATAAATGTCAGATATCTAGTAAAGTTTTAGAGGATAATCAGGCACTTACCTCCCTTACCTGGAGACGATGTCTTCTTTTACGATAAACAAGTGCAGGCTCAAGAATAAAAATAATCTTACCTCAAGGGTTCATCCTTACGGAGAACTTCTTTGAGTTGTTTTCTTCAGTGAGAGTCGCCAGATAAGACCTGTAAAGTTAATACTTAACAATAATCTTATCGAAGTACAAAACAAAAACTTACCTCAACTTTCACGGCTTCAAAAATGTTACAATTGTTGGGCTTCTTTGGAAATGAATGAATTTGACTAGGGAACACCTCGTGAATGGATTGTCGTTAAAAGTCCATTTGAGGTCCCCGACAACGATGCCAAAAAATGTTACCACTCAAATTAGCACCCTTCTGAAAGGTCACGAACGCTGGTGTTAAGGGTGGCAAGTAATCAGGAGATGCACCCACTATCACTACAATGCACTCTCCTCTCTCTTTAGGCCTGCTCCTTTGGACACAAGAGGCTTCCCAAATGCATGTAGAAGTAGCTCTGTAAAAAAAAACAATGAGAACAACTCTTCTTCTAACAAAACCCCCATATTAGATTAGTCAATCAGTGCTTTATGGATCCAATGAGATATTCAACAAACACTCACCAGACTAGGAGGTTAGGAGCAATATGAACTAGCACTACCTTGTTATTAAGATATGTCAATGAGAGCAATACAAAACCAGCACTACCAACTCGTCTGTAACTTCAATCAACCCTTGGAAATCAAGAGTAAAATGCCTCTTACCTCTCACCAACTAATATCAAGCTTGTAACCTCTCGGATGTAACTTAGGTTGGTAATGTTCAATGAAATATGTGGCTGTTCAAACAACTTCAAATCTGTACTAGCTTGTAAAATGAATAAGTGACCTGATTTAACACTTCAAAACCACCCATAGGTACCCAACAATGCTTTAGGGTGATGTATAAACCTCTTCCAACCCCCCTAGAGCTTGAATCCACCCAAGTGGATGATTATACCTGCAATAACAGACCTATGCTAGGGCTGCAGCAATCCCTCAAAGCTGATGTCACACTTTTAGGGCTAATGTCACCCTAGTTTAGGGCTAAATTTAGCTGTAAATGCACTTTTTATTGATTTTTTCCTTTTTTTGGATTTTCTATTAAGATAAACAACTCAAAAATAAATAACAGCAATAAATATTTTTAGACTTTTGTAAGTCAATTCCCACACCCGATTTCGATAACTATCCGCCTGCTTCTTTGTTCCTGCCTGTTTCTTCTCAGCAAGTAATTTGGGCACCTACCTAATCATTCAGCGGGGTACTTGCTCTTTGGGGGAAGCTGGATAGAGACAACAAGAGAAAGTTTCGATTTAAGGTGAAGGTATCAAATAGCGCTAGTATCAAATAGCGCTAGTGGTTCTCTCTTTCTTCAAATGGGTCTGCCTTAGCTTCGTATTGTTTTCACGTAAACTAATATATTATTTTGGTCACTAGGAATAGAAAAACACATATTAGTTATTACGACTTGCCTTATTACCTTTTGTATTACTACCCTACCATAGAAGCTTGAAACTGCAATACATTTTTATTCTGCTGCAATACATCTTCGGCCTGTAAAAGTTTAGGCTCCTGATCCTTCTCCAATCTCGAGATATAGCGAAAGTCCCAACATGACTATTTTTAGTCTTCTAGGGTTTTCAAGCATGAAACCCTAATCTTCAATAGTTGTAGTTGTAGCAGTGTTTTGGCTGCACAAAGACTTCTTTCAAGGTAGCTCTGATACAATGTTAAGTTTTTAATGGTTATATAAGATCTGATAACATTTAGCATTATAACATCATAACCATATGCAAAAGGATCACTTAAAGATAGACAAGTACAGCCACACAAAAGAACACAAAGATCTATCCTGGAAAAGCCTCATGGGGAAGAAAACCCAACAAAAACTTCCTCTATATAAGATGTATCAAAAGTACAAGACAAGACCCTAGACAAGTGCGCCTCCTTCCAGCAAAAATATCTCTCTCTCTAATATGCGCTATACATAAGTGAGTGAGTGTTCAAATGAGTAACACAGCTCCTCTATTTATACTATTTTTGTCACTTGACTTTTAACCTAACAAGTCGGCCCCACTTAACTGACTGGGCCGACTTCACTTAGGAAGACTCAATACAATATTATATTATATTCATTAAGGTACTAATGACCTGACTTACAATGGAGGCTTTACCTCATGACTCTATGATGACCAATTACAATAGTAACACCCCGACGGAGGAATAATAACATCTCCCTTGGGTTACATCAGTAAAATACATTTAGAATATCCTTTGAAGTTACAATATTTCAACAGTCTGTTCATATACCAAACGAGAAAAGAACCAAGTTGGATCCTTCCAGAAGAAAAGGAATATTTGTTGGGTACTGTGAGATCTCCAAGGCCTTCAAAATCTATATACCAGGTTACCATCATATGGAAATTAGTAGAGATGTAACCTTTGATGAAGATGCATCTCTCAAGAAGTCGAGAATGTGCCAACCTGAAGAAAGATATGAAGAAGTTGTAGCTCCCAGAGCTACAAAACCAATGAAAGAAGTTGCACCTTCTCATGATGTTGAGATTCCAAAAGAACATGATATGTTGGAGCCCCAAGAACCTTCCCACATGAATATCTCCCACAAGAGAAAGCCAGCTTGGGCCCGTGAGATAATTCAAGAAGCAGAAAGGTATGGTGCTCCAAAAGGCTCCACAAGGCATAGCAACAAGCCAAAGCCATTTCCTAGTTATGTGGCTTTGATGTGTGATCTTGTAGACAAAGAACCTACTTGTTTTGAAGCAGTTATTCAAAATAAAGAATGGGTAAAAACTATGATGGAAGAATACCAAACCATAATGAAGAATGTTGTATGGGAAATAGTTCCCAAGCCAGAAGGCAAAAGTGTGGTATCTTCCAAATGGGTCTACAAGATAAAACATACAGTCAATGGAAGTATTGAGAAGTACAAAGCCATATTTGTGGCCCGTGGATTCTCTCAAAAGGAAGGAATCGATTATGAAGAGACATTTTCTCCTGTAGCAAGGTACACTTCTATCATAACCATCATGGCACTAGCAGCCAAGACAGAATGGAAGTTACACCAAATGGATGTGAAAACAGCCTTCCTAAATGGTGTTTTTGAATAAGTGTACATACAACAGCCACAAGGTTTTGAAGTCGAAGACAAAAGAACACATGTCTGTAAATTGAAGAAGGCCATGTACGGACTGAAACAAGCTCCAAGAGCTTGGCATGGAAGAATCGATAGTTTTCTGACGAGCTTGGGCTTTACCAAAAGTAAGGCTAATCTTGACCTTTACTTCAAGGTTATGGATAATGAACCTGTCATATTATTGTTGTACGTGGATGACTTATTTCTGACAGGTAAGGAGAAGCAAATCCAGAGTGTAAAAAGAAGCTTGCTGCAGAATTCGAGATGAAAGACCTTGGCTTGATGCATTATTTTCTAGGTCTTGAAGTATGGCAAAGCCCAAAAGGAATCTTCCTTAACCAAGGGAAATATACAGTGGAAATCCTGAAAAGGTTGACATTTTGGAATGGAAAGCCATGGACACACCCATGGATACACAGTTAAAGTTGTTGGCTGATGCTTCGTCAGAATTAGTGGATGTGACACTATACAAACAGATCATTGGTTCATTAATGTATCTGATGAATACCCGGCCAGATATATGCTTTGTTGTGAACACTTTGAGTCAGTATCTGGTTGAGCCCAGACATGTTCACTCGATAGTTGCAAAACATGTGATGAGGTACCTAAAAGGTACGATAGACTATGGTCTCAGTTATACTAGAGATCATGACTTCAAACTGTATGGTTATACAGATTCATATTGGGCAGGAAGTGTCTCAGATAAAAAGAGCACTTCAGGAGGATGTTTCAGTTAGGGGTCAGGCATGATCTCATGGCTAAGCAGGAAACAGTCCAGTGTTGCTCTCAACACTACAGAAGCGAAATTTATTGCAGCTTGTTCCGCCAATTGTGATGCCATATGGCTTTGGAAGTTATTATTAGATCTATTCAATCTGGAGATGGATGCTACCGTGATTCTATGTGATAAACAAAGTTGCATGAAGATGACAGAGAACCCCATGTTCCATGATAAGACGAAGCACATAGAAATCCGGTACTCTACATTCGTGACATGGTGCAGAAGGGAGCTATAAAGCTCCAATATGTGAGCACAGATGAGCAGGTTGTAGATGTGTTGACTAAGCCTCTGTCTCGTGTGAAGTTTGAACACTTCCGAGACAAGCTTGGTGTCGTCCGTAAGAACTTCCCTTGAAAGGGGGAGCAATGTTGATACTATGGAATCTTGATCACAACATGTATCTCAGTTGGGATTGATCATCCTTAGACTTGATCCCGTAATTCCAAAAGGAAGAATCGTCTTAAATGTTTATCTTGTTGGACTTGATCCCGTAATTCCAAAAGGAAGAATCGTCTTAAATGTTTATCTTGTTGGACTTGATCCCGTAATTCCGAAAGGAAGGATTGTCGAAGATGTTGATGTTGGGATTTATCATCCTTAGACTTGATCCCGTAATTCCGAAAGGAAGGATCATCTTAAATGTTGATCTTGTTGGACTTGATCCCGTAGTTCTGAAAGGAAGGATCGTCCAAGATGTTGATGTTGGGATTGATCATCCTTAGACTTGATCCTGTAATTGCGAAAGGAAGGATCGTCTTAAATGTTGATCTTGTTGGACTTGATCTCGTAATTCTGAAAGGAAAGATCATCTAAGATATAGATGTTGGGACTAACCATCCTTAGACTTGATCCCGTAATTCCGAAAGGAAGGAACGTCTTAAATGTTGATGTGGAAGGACTAATCATCCTTAAACTTGATCTCGTAATTCAAGAAAGAAGGATCGTCTTAAATACCGATGAGTAATGGACTTGATCCCATAATTCTGAAAGGAAGGATCATCCAGAATGTTAGTAGTGGACTTGATCCCGTACTTTCGAAAGGAAGGATTGTCCATAATGTTAGTAGTGGACTTGATCCCGTAATTCCAAAAGGAAGGATCGTCCAAAATGTTAGTAGTGGACTTGGTCCCGTAATTCCGAAAGGAAGGATCGTCCAGAATGTCAGTAGTGGACTTGATCCCATAATTCAAAAAGGAAAGATCGTCCAGAATGTCAGTAATGGACTTGATCCCGTAATTCTGAAAGGAAGGATCGTCCTGTGTATGTATGTGTTAGTTGTGATTAGTATTGGTAGCTCTGCAAAGACTTGATCCCGTAATTCTGAAAGGAAGGATTGTTTGAGTACCACAGATGTGTTGTCCATGATCCCGTAATTCCGAAAGGAAGGATCATGTTGGTTGTTGTTATACCTGCCATAAGATGATGTTACTCCAGCCTTGAGTTGTTGATGATGATGTCACATGTTGTTGTTGTTATTCCAACCTTATGCTAATGAGCCATCCTTGTGCTATCGATATTGGTGATGTATCAGATTTTATGCAAATGATGATGTTCCATACTATAGATGATGATGCCCCAGTCCCATGCTGCAGATGATGATTTAGCTCCATGCTGCATATGATGATGTTCCAGTAGATGATGATGATGCTCCAACTCCATGCTACAAATGATGCTCCAGTTCCATGCTGCAGATGATGATGCTCCAACTCCATGCTGCTAATGATGTTCCAGTTCCATGTTGCAGATGATGATGCCCCAGTTCCATGTTGCAAATGATGATACCTCAGCTCTGTACTAAAGATGTTGATGATGATACTTCAGCTCTATACTGAAGATGTTGATGATGATACTTCAGCTCTGTACCGAAGATGTTGATACTCCAGCTCTTTGTTGCAGATAATGATGTTATTCAAAACTTTTGATGATCTATAGATGTACCAGACGATGTTTCAAACGATGATGTTGATGATGGCTTCTCTCTCCTTCTGATGATGTTGTGTAGAGCCACACCAGTTATTGTTGTTGTCAAAAGAATACCCTTCTTGTTAAGGGGGAGTGTTGAAATAATGTAACTTCGAAGAATATTCTACTTGTACTTCACATTAGTATTATTCCTCCTTCGGGAGATGTTACTGATGTAAAAGGTCATGTAAATGTTATAAGGTAAACCCTCAGTTGTAAGTCGGGTCAAAAGCACCCAGAAAAGATGAATATAATTATTATTGTGAAGCTTACCTAGGTAGGTCGACCCTACCAGTTAGGGTAAAAGTCAGTTGGGAAGTTTAGTATAAATAAGGAGGCGCCCTCCCTCATTTGTACACACTCACTCACACTTGTATTGTGCAAGAGAGAGAAAGAAGGAGAGACAGAGAAGGAGGAGGACCAGTGTCTGGTGTTTTGGCTCTGATGCTTGGGGTTTGGTCTCTCCCTTTATGAGACCTTGTTCTTTGGTCATTGCATACTAGTAATCTCTTTTGAGGAAGCTTTGCTAGGTTTTTCCCTTTAGGGTTTCCCAGGGTAAATTGTTGTGTACCTTGTGATTGTGTTTCTGTCAGTGATCCTCTTTATGTTGTTATTATGAAAATGTATTAAATGCTAATCAAGTTAGGACTTAAGCTATGACAACATAGAAAACTTAACATGCAAGGTTTACCGATCTTTTGGCATCTGTTGGTATGAACCAACTTCCTCCATTTAGGTATTCGTTAGACGCGCTCGGTCACCTCTTACTTAACAGGTAGGGGTTGTAGACAGCTTGTGCAAGTCACTTAGATCAACCGTCAAGGCAAGTTACGCCTAAAGATGGCCTTTTATGATGCGCATTTTATGGATCTTAGTGACGGTCTCATTATTTGGCCCCATTACACACTGCCATTGGGCACATGCTCTCTGTATTCCTTTGGGCCAATTCGGCGTGGGTTCTCATCATCTCAAGGTGGAGACAAATCACCAGATCGACCGATCAAACAAAATTTGCCATGTGTGTCATCTTCAAGAGGTTGAGACCGAGGAGGACTTTGTCTTTCAATGCCCTACCTACTATGAGATTTGCGAGTAGTTCCATTGTCTTTTTAGGGACCTTCTCGTGAAGCTTCAGACTTTGACCAACTTCTTCTGATATCCAGATCAAAAATGTCTAGCCTTATACTTGCAGAAGGCCCTCCGGTTTCACTCCCTCATCCTCCAACAACATTTTTAGTCGAGACCAGCCTCCACTTAGTGGATCACTTCCTTCTTTCCAATGATACCTTCCTCTCGCACACCAAGAGACCAACATAGGACGACATTGATTTTGACTGCAGATCAATTAGGACACAGATGACCACCTCCACTTCCACCCAACACCAACGATGTCGCCAGTCTTGACCCCATCCCAACAGTCATACGACTTCATCAAAATCACAACAGCAAGCTACCCACTCCATGCGATGGCTCACAACCCATTATAGTTCCTCTACTAGTTCTCCCTTCAAACAGAGTACTATTTTGAGATTTCCTTCATTCACCTTCGGATGCTAGGAAAGATGCTTCCAATGCACCATGACATATTCACCATTTTTGCATTACAGATTCTAGATCCACTCCCCTTGTACATTTTTCTTCTGTATCGGCTCTCTTTGTAAATTTCTTTTCTAGATTGACTCTCCATCTTTGGAGTTAGCTCTTTTTGGTTTTTAGCTTAAAGTCTTACCTCTTGCTTTTTGTAAGAGTCGTCTTAGCACTCCCACATTTTATTGACATCATGGTACTGCACAATCCCATTGACCTACTTTTGTGGTCATTTGTTGGACATCAATAAAATTATCTTATCTACCCTCTACAACTCTTTGATTACCAAAACTTCTCTTGCTTCCTCTATGACCCCATTGCCCTTTCCTATAGCAATTAGGCACTACTCAAGAGGTTTCATTCTTTCTTGAGGCCATTTAAATTTTGTTTTAATCACTTTCTTAAAATTTTGGTTAAATCTGGAAATTAATCTTCATTTTAGGTTCATAATATTCAAGCAAAGTTTAAGGAAACAACCCATTAAAACCTCTTATAGAGGGCTGCACTTAGATCTCTACTTTGATGTACCATTTTGCTGGTTTTTCATCTTAAAATTAATCTTTAGGACAGCATTTGGTATGTTTTAACTTGACACAAGTTCTTAAAGTGAAATATTTCTGCATTTAATTTTCATTTATCCCTCTTTGAAGTTTGAACTCATTTCCTACATTTAAGTTGGGTTAAATAGTTTCTGAGTTGTTTATGCTTCAAGTTACATCTATTTACAGCACTCTTATGAAATTTCAGATTTTATGTATCTTTAATGTTTCATGGCATGGATTCACAACTTACACACTGAATTAAATGCCTAAATAAATCTGAAATTTCTCTTAACTATCAACTAATTGAAGCACTTTTTCTATTATGTTGATGGTTTATTGCAAGTAACTAACTCCATCTAAGATTATTTGCATATGGCTACTTGTCTTGTTTTTTGCCTCATTGCACTATTCTTTATTCTTCAAGGAGCTGGAAAATTTTATGTTGTTTTAACCAATATAATTTCAATTTCTAACATCTCTCTTTTGGTTAGTAAGCAACTCTTAATTTGCTGATTTAATGCTATTGTAAATGGCCTTGTTCAATTGGTAAAACTAGCAATAGAATAAGGATCTATGGTTGCCTAAGTTATACTTTATGGAATTCATTTTGAAGATTTAACTCACAACTTTCTTTTAAGTTTAAAAGCTTGTTCGCTAGTATATGCTTTATTAACTTCATCTTCATTGCTGGTCATGCACATTTAATTCATCACTTATCATACACTATCGCAGAAATGTTATTTTGATCAATGCTCTTAATGGGATACACTTCTATTGTTTCATTTCATTACTCATTTTATGGTTATTGATCATGTTGGTTGCCATAAGTTCTTATTTCTATTGGCAAATCTACTTAAGGTTTTCGTTGTTTGCATTTAATGGTCATATCTCATATACAAGCAATGGTCATTCGCTCATGGATCTTTGAATCAACATTGAGTTAGTTTAATTGTTGAAGCTTTTATTACATTGGATTCTCTAACTCATTGGGTCTTTCTAAGTCATAACCATAACTCCATCCATAATCTAAGTTATTCGCCTTATCCCTTGAACTTCGTTGCATTGGGTCTTTCACCTTATTTCCCCCTTGTTCTTGATACTCATTGGGAACTAAAAAGAAGGGAAGTAATTGTAGAGGTGACAGTAGCATTACTTCCATAGTTGCACACAGCTGCACCTTAGTGAAGACCTTGCACTATAGGGTGTTAGTTGTTGTGGCAACAGTACCCACGATCACAATTATTGGTCATGAGTCATGACACATGACCATTCACTAAATGGGTAAAAATAGATTATATGTTGATCCCTAGCCTATTGCAACAATCACTCTGTGTATTTTATCTTTTCAGATATATTTTGCCTTTACTGGGACCATGTGCCTATTGACTGTTCCCTTCAAGGATCATAATGAATCTTGGATCTGTTACACCTTAATGTACACTGCTTGTTCCTTACCACTATGTTAAAATTATATGTTTGACTGTAGCCTGGCATAAAAAAGGCTGATTTTTGTTGTGAAAGTCGAACATCAATGTAGGGTAAGCTTATATCTCTCAATAAGACATGTGGCTTTGTCCTAAAATTCGTAAAGTCGACCACAAATGTTTATGTTAGTTACAATGACAATGGAAAAATGTGTACGAATGGTGCTTGGCATGACTTTATGATGGTTATGACCACAAATACTTACGTAGCTTGAAAACTAGTCTTCTGGTGGTAATTTGTGAACAATGTCCTAGTGCTAAAGCCTAAAAGGTAGAAAGCTACCTAAGAATTCAAAGATTTATATTTAACTTGCATTCTTGCCATGGTTGGAATGGAGAGGGTGAATCCAAAAGCAGTTGTTTGTAGAAACTAATCACTGTACTGTGTGGCACCAAAGGTATGCCTTGAAAACACAAAAAGACAATTGCAAATTCCATGCCCAATAATAAATAAGAATATAATAAATTTTCCATTGTAGATTCTAACAACCTAGTCTATGTTGTTATGGATGTTCATGTAGTTTTTAAGACTGTTAATTTAGTGGATATATGTTAACCAATCAAGTGAAAGACTGTAAAGACATACAATAAGATTTAGTCAAGAGACAGTAGCAAAGCAATAACGTAGATGGCCAGAAAAAACTCCCGCTATGTTAGGTCCACAATTACCTGGAATAAACGGAAACGGTTCCTAAAGAGACATGCTTCTACACAACTAGTCCTGATAAAGGCATCCACTCCTGTTGGGTCCTGGAATAGCCCCTTTTTTACCACACCAATTATATCTTTTTGCCTTGTCCTACTTCATTTCCATACACCAGATAGATGTTTTTCCTCAAGTTGAGCATAAATCCTTACAGGTATGATTTATTATTGCCATATTCTATTAATGCCTAAGATTGTTATAGTTAGAACTCTATCTTTTGAATTGTGCTAATATGTATTTATTTGATAAAGATAGTTCCAAGCCTTGAGGAACACAGGTGTAGCAGCCCACTTAGTCTGGAGAAGAAAGGGATATTTGGTACCAGTTGTTACTCCTCAGTCCCAGTTCCATACGTTGAATGAAACAGTGTGATCATCTCTCCACGTGGTAGCTGCAACAGCGCTCCGCTACTCAGGGCATCGCTGCAACAGACAGAGCATTTCCCGTCCAATTGATTATGTTGATCCATTAACAGCCAGAGTAACAATACTCCCTATATTCCATATCTTCATTCAATTCTATTCACGGCTATAACTGCTTTGTTGTAACAGGGCAGCCTGAAGATCATAGATCTTCATGGCTGCCCGATATTAGTGGATCTGAATTGCGTTATTCATGTATATATGGGAAGGCGATTTGAGCCTTGGGTTGGTTAATCGATATTAGACTGTGTAAGCTATAACAGAGAGCTGTAACTATGAATCACCATTTTTAATACAAGGAGCAGAATTCTTCATATCCTTGTGTTTTAATTCGTGTTAGTTCACGGCGTCTCTGTTCGAAGGTTGGGCCCGCCTTCCTACAGAGATTGCCAAGTTAATTAGATGCTTAGTTTATTTCGGTTGTGTGGTGTGGAATTACAGTAGATGCATTTTACAGTTAGTTGCAACAGTGATGATTGATAATGGCATTTTCCTTTGATAGTTAATGATTGCATTCTGATTAGCTGCAATTGTGTAGTGTGACAGTCGACTGTTTAGGATAGTTTCTCTTTATGCAAGTGTACCAATTAGCTGTTACAGTCAAGCCCAACTCTAGTTTAATTCTGTTATTTGTCTTTCTTGGAATTTATTGAACTAGTCAGATTATGATTGCAATTGGTGTGATTCTTCACTGTCATTTATGATTCGTACCTTGGATGATTTAGACAAACCTTAGTTGATTCTTGGTAGTCTGATATTTTCATAGTTTACTTTCTGCGAAAGTAAGTCTAGCTTAATTCTTTCTTGATCGGTGATTGTAGGAAGATAAATGCATTTCTGAATTCTTAGATGGATAAAATAGATTGGCCTTAGCCATGAGAAGAGTTTGACTGAGCAGATAGGTAGGACAATTAAGTTTTCATTCATGCAATCAGCTACTTAAGTGTTTATGCATAGATTGTGTTAATTATCTTTGAAACAAAAAGACTTCCCTGGGTTGACAATTTATATTGAGCATTATGTGTGTTAGTTGTAATTCATTAGCATATAGGGTGACCAACATTTTGGCGCCGTTGTCAGGGAAGGTAATTGATTAGACACAGTAATAGTTGAATTTATTTATTTTTCTTTAGCAGTTTTTAAGCTTGCATGATTTTTGGGTTGCATGAATACAAGAAGAACACAACGAGATATTCCCAGAACTCCCCAAAATACTAACTTGGCAGGTGGTCGAGGTCGTGGTGGTAGCCAAGCATTAGGGAGAAGAACGTTCATTGATGATTTAGTGAGCAGGGCTAATTCTTCTACTGGAGCTCGAAATCAAGGACCCTCATCTGTTAGAAGAACCCCTGTCTCTTCCAGGCTGGAAGCATCATTGTCAAACATGGAGAAGAGAGTAGGAGTTGCGACACCATCTGGTGTCCCTGAGGAAGGAATTCCAAGAGATAGGGGTAGTTATGTGGGAGCAGGTGGACCAGAGGTGGTTTACCATATTGACGAAAAGGAGGTTACAAAGGAGGAGTGGTTACAGCTTCAGCAAGAGTTGGAAAATTATAGGAACCGAAGACAGGAGGAAGAAGAGGAAAACATGAATAACGAACGTCACCATGACGATCGTGAAGGAGTAGGGGATAACCATCACAATGATGGCGACCTCCAGCATGAGGAGACTGTCGCCACACTTCAGTTCCCCATTCGACAACCAACTGGACCGGCCCCCATGAAGAACATCTCACCATCAGTATTACCACGCTTTCATGGGAAGGCCACAGAGGATCCAGATGAGTTCCTCTTTGAATTTGACATCCTCTGTCGCAGCTACGATTACACTTCGAGTGAACAAAAGCTGAAACTTTTACCTGCGACTTTAAAGGACAACGCTTTGCGCTGGTTTATGAGCTTGGGTGGTGAGACTGTTGCCACCTGGGAACAAATGAAACAGGTGTTCCTTGGAAAATATCAAGAGTACTATAGGACTAAAAATAAAAGATGTCGAAAGAGGAAGAGAGTCTGGAGGACTTTGTCGAGAGACTTCTATATAATGTACAGAGGGAAGGACAAACTGATATGGTGAAAGATGTGCTCAAAATTATCTTACTGCGTGGAATCAAAGAAGATTGCCTAGATATGCTGAATTTGTTGGGCAAGGGGGATATCTCAAAAGAACCCTTTGAGGAGATTGTTGACTTATGTCGAAGATATTCGAGAGGATCCTCCAGAACCAACAATCGTGACAAAGGACTGGACCGAGATGTCCTCACTAGAACACAGAAGTCATCTAATGGAGGAGCCACTCAAGCAGAAATAAGCAACCTTCTTGAAAATTTTAAGACAGAAATGATGAGCTCCATCTCCTCAGAAATGAACGTCCTGAGAGCAAAGCAAAGGCAAGCAGTAGAAGATTTGGCACTTGGCGTATTCTGTCCCAGATGCAAGAAGAAGCACCCTTTGAGGGAATGTCCACTCGACAAGGTGGAGGTATGTCAGATCTGTGAATTGGATCATGATACTAAGGAATGTCTTTCACTACCCAAAGTTAAAGCAGTTCTCCAGGCATCTACTTCAGATGTAGAGCAAGCTTACTTCATTGCTCAAAAGAAGCCTTGGCAGCCCCGAAATCAAGGTATGAATCCAGACCCATTACCTTTTTGGAATAATATGAATAATAAGAATAACATGAATAATATGAATACACAATTTCCTTCACATTATTCTAACAACCAATGGCATCCATCTCAAACCTCTACGCAAAATCCTAACTCTTGGACACCCTAGACACAACAATCAAACAAGCAAGCCCCTTGGTCTCCTGGTTGGAGAAATTCCTACCCAGGAAATCAGTTTCCTCATAACCAATCTCCTCATCAACAGTTTCCTCCTCAACAGTATCCCCCTCAGCAGTACCCTCACCAACAGTATCAGCAGCCGCAGCTGCAACTCCAAAACAACATTGCACCAATGAACATGCGCCTACGACCGCAACTGCCTGCCCAGCCTAACCCTAACCCGAAAAATAAAGCAGTTCATCAATTCAAGACTGCCAACATGCCTGCTTACTCCATTACCCCAGTTCCCTACAATGACATACACCTACGATCAGGGAGAGTAGTGCATCCCTTAGTCATTGAAGATGTTCCATCTTTTGCGACTGAAGCAAGAATGAATCAGTAATATCCATTTAATATAGCAATCCCCATCATTGAGGATGTTGAAAGTCCTACTGAAATACCAATTGAAACACAGGAAGAAACACTTATTGAAACATAGCCTACACAACCAACAAGAGAACCACCATATCCTGAACAACTGATCCTACAAAAGACAGTGGAACAACCTCAGATTAATCTCTTAGGGGAATTAAAGAATTTATATGTCAAAATTCCACTGTTACAAGCCCTTCATGACATGCCCATCTATGCCAAAACAGTTAGAGATCTGTGTGTAAGAAAACCAGGGAGAAAGCCTAGGGATCCTCCCACTGTCCATGTAATAGGAAAACTCTCTGAATTAATAATGGGAAAAACTCTCTTGATTAAGTATGATGATCCTGGAAACCCTATTGTTACAGTACACATTGGACACACTCAGATACCTAATGTTTTGGTAGACTTGGGCGCAGCTATCAATGTTATGACCATCGAAACTGTGAAAAAACTTGGGCTCGCTAATCTTCGTCCAACCCCTACTATATTAGAACTTGCTGATAAGTCCACAATCAAACCCGAGGGAATCCTGGATTACCTTGTAGTCTCTGTCGATTAGTGGGAGTACCCTGCGGACTTCTTGGTTTTGCAACCGAAGTCACAGCTAGAGGAACATCCGCTGATCCTAGGAAGACCTTGGTTAACCACAGCAAATGCTTGCACCAGCTGTCGGTCGGGGTCCATGACCATTTCAAATGGGACTGATACTAAAAGCCCGACCTTATACCCTCCAGCTCGACCCAGCTTAGAAGTTGAAACTCCACTATGGATGGATCTGGAGGAAGAACAAGGCGTTCAGCCGTTACTATCAATAGGAAAAGCCTTAACTTTTAAGGATGAAACAGAGGACGACACTATTAACAGTTTCATCAGTGAGCCTGCATCTGTCAATAAACATGTTTATCAAATTCTAAACAGTACTTTAGGTGAAGAAGAACAAGAAAATCTAACAGAAGAGACCCTAGTCAGTGATGCCAACATAGTTCCAGTACTTAAAAACTCGAAAAGCATTCCAGTAGAAATAGAGTCGAGAAAAACATTGAACATTAATCTGAATCTCGCTCCTGATGAGCTGGAACACCTAATCACTCTGCTGAAATAGCACAAGGGAGCTTTTGCTTGGGAGTACACATATATGAAGGGTATCCCTTCTAATATATGTACCCATCACATTTACATCAAAAGCGACTCCCGACCTGTGTGCCAACCACAACGAAGGATGAACCCTAACTTGAGGGATATAGTGAAAGAAGAGATCCAAAAACTCTTGGAAGCAGGATTTATATACCCAATTTCAGACAAGGAGTGGGTTTCTCCACTCGTGATAGTGCCAAAAAAGAATGGGAAATGGAGAGTCTGCGTAGACTATAGGGAGTTGAACAAAGCAACGTAGAAAGACCATTTTCCCCTACCTTTTATTGATCAGGTACTTGATACCTTGTCTGGGAAGAAGTTTTTTTCCTTTTTGGATGGATTCAACGGTTACAATCAAATCCAGATTGCTCCCGACAACAAAGACAAGACCAACTTCACCTATCCCTGGGTACCTTTGCATACAGGGTACTTCCCTTCGGTTTGTGTAATGCACCTGCCACCTTTCAAAGAGCTGTGATTGGGATCTTTTCCGAGATGGTAAACAACTGCATGGAAATTTCTATGGACGACTTTACTCCATACGCTAGTAGCTTTGAGGAAGCACTAAAAATTTTAGACAAGGTTTTATTAGTACGTTGTGAACAAACCCAGCTATCTTTAAGCACTGAAAAGTGCCATATGATGATGAGCGAGGGTGTAGTTCTAGGGCACTTCATCTCTGTTGATGGTATCCAGGTAGACCCATCTAAGATCGGGGTAATTGAAAACATACCCACTCCTGGAACACAAAAAGAGGTACGTAGCTTCTTAGGGCATGTTGGTTACTACAGAAGATTTATAGAAAAATTTTCCAAGCTAGCCTCTCCTTTATTTACTCTGTTAATGAAGGATGTACAGTTTGATTGGAATGATGCATGCCAAACAGCGTTCACTGAACTTAAGAAAAGGCTATCCACAGCCCTTATCTTACGAGGGCCCAATTGGGCTCTGCCTTTCCACATCTCCTCAGATGCTTCTGATACTGCCATTGGAGCAGTGTTGGGACTACAGGAAGGTCATGCTCCATATGCAATTTATTATATCAGTAAGAACTTGGCCCCTGCTGAATTAAATTACACTGTCACAGAAAAGGAATTCCTTGCCATTGTTTATTCCATTAATAAATTTAGGTACTATATTACGGGATACCCCACTTTTGTGCACACTAACCATTCAGGCATTAAGTACTTAATGAACAAACCTGTCACTAATGCTAGAGTAACTAGATGGTTGTTACTATTACAGAAATTTGACATTACAATTATTGACAGACCTAGGAAGGAAAACATTGTTGCTAACTTTTTATCTCGACTTACCAACAATGATGACAGTTTACCAGTCGAAGATTCCTTCACTGATGAACATTTGTTTGCAGTTTCAGCTCATTCCCTATGGTACGCAGATGTTGCTAACTGTTTGGCTGCAGGCAAGCTTCCAGCACATTTATCCAAGAGAAAAAAAAAAATTATACAACAGAGTGCCAGGTACTGCTGGATAGATGGGGCATCTTTTCTACACAGGTTCTAATTTGGAAATCAGAAGATGTGTAAGAGAGGATGAAATTTTCAGTATCTTAAAGTATTGCCACGATGAGCCCTGTGGGGGACATCTTACAGAAAAACGAACAAGTCATAAGGTATTACGGATGGGCTATTTTTGGACAACAGTTTTCAGGGATGCAAAGAAATATGTTCAGGCTTGTGATAGTTGCCAAAGAATGGACCAGCCAAACTGACTAGATGAGATGCCTCTTCAACCACAACTGGTGGTTGAACTTTTCGATAGATGGACTCTGGATTTTGTAGGGCCTATCAACCCTCCCTCAAAGCAGAAAGTTTATATTCTAGTTTGCACTGATTATATGACCAAATGGGTGGAGGTTGTAGCTTTGGTCAAGGCCAATGACCAAGCTATAATGGATTTCTTATATGGAGAAATCTTCACCAGTTTTGGAGTACCCAAGGAGATAGTTACAGATGGAGGACCATAGTTTGTGTCCCACAAATTGGAAGCTCTGTTACAGAAGTGTCACATTCAGCACAGGATAACCTCACCATATCACCCACAGGCCATTGGCCAAGTGGAAAGTACCAACAAGGTAATTGAGGCTATCCTCACAAAAGCAGTCAGAAGCCATCGCAAAGACTGGGCTAACAGACTTCCAGAGGCATTATGGGCATATCACACCACATGGCGCAACACTACGAGCTTCTCCCCATACGAATTGGTGTACGGTAAGAACGTTGTCTTTCCCATTGAATTTGAAATTAAAACTTTAAAGACAGCCATGGAAGCAAACTTAGACTTGACAGAAGCTCAGAGGAACAGATTGAATCAGTTAAATGAACTCGATGAGAAGCGCACAGTTGCTATGCATCAGAGAACGTTAATTCAACAGCAGCGTTCCAAGTGGCATGATCGGTTCATAAAGAAGAAAGTCTTCTGTGAAGGAGACTAGGCCTTACTATACGATTCAAGGTTCAAGAGGGATTTTAAAGGTAAGCTGCGTACTGTTACCACCTAAGTTGTACTTAGTGGTTTTTTATCAAGTGAGCCTGGTGAACCGGACAAGGATAACTTGTTCGAACTTCAGAAGACCTATGGAAGTACTTCTGGGAAGTGCTTGTTGTATCATATCACATGTTCATACCCCATGGGGGAATTGTAATAAATGTTCTAGCATGATAGTGTCTGTAAAAGACTCGGTCTCTTAGACTTCATTTGTCAATCCGATCAGCCCAGGGTGTTTTTTCCCTTGGTTATTATTGGTTGTTGAATAAACAACTGATAAATTCTGAGTTTTTCACTCCATACCTCCAAAGTTGGGGTGGTCGGCTTGGCATTTAGGCCTATTGAGGTTATTAGAGTCTATGTGTCAATGTATAAACATGCTAGACATCATTTTTGAGTCATATGAACATGTCTAAGTCCCCCTAGGTGTTTTTCAATTTTTCAATTTTTCAGTTTTTTCAGTGTTTTTTATTAAAATTTAGTTTTTCCAAAAAACTTAGGCTATTTTTTAATAGTTTAATTGAAAAAATTGATTTTGTAATCAAAGTGGGCCAAATAATCGGTTTCAGTCATGTAGGTGCTCATTTTCAAGCTAAGAGCACCATGTAAACCCATGGACCCACTTTTTCCTAAGTTTTGAGTGATCTTCCATCACTCAGGTCAGAAAACCCCAAAAATCAATTATTGATTATTTTAATTAATAAATTGATGAATAATGGAGCAAATCCAAAATCAATAAATCAGTGGATACTCAACCGATTTGACTGAAATCAATCAGATCTGGAGCAGATTGACTAGATCTGACAAATCCTTGACTGAAGGAGGGGATCAAATCAGATCTAGAGTTGATCTACAGCTGTCTTCATGGGGAATTGCGCCCTCTCTCTCTCCTCCACACGTGTGGACTCTCCTGGATGCTCTGTGGGCCGATGTGTCGGTGTATGGGTTGATGTGTCAGCTCAATCAAGCCCCCGGTTGACAAGTAGGCTCAGTACAGCTTCAGTTCTGCATTGATGAACTCTCCATCAGTTGATTTCACTTGATTCCATGAGGAATTGCGCCCCCCCCTGGGCTTGATGGCCTGTAATTTGTATATATCCAGGCACAGCCTCCTCTTCCAAGCGAGTTAAAATTGGGATTGAGGTGCTGTTGCTATTGTATTGTTGTTATTCTTCATTTGAAATAAAGAAAAGCTTTGGAGGCCAGATGGTGTTGTGCCATTACATGTGTGGATGATTATTGCCATTATTTTACTGAGGTAACCTGTATCTGTTTTCATTTCTTGCTAGTTGTTTGTAGATCTGTGGTTAAGATTGGTAATTAGCTTATTACAGTCTTGATAGGAAAGGTGTTGTTCAATAAGTTTATTGACTGTCACTCTCCTTTGATGCATGTTTAGAGATCTAGATTTAGCATGTCCTATAAGCTTATATGCATGTTATCTTGAATCTCTTTGTATGTACTAATCAGATCTCACAGGTTTCTTGGCAAGTTCTTTGATTTCAGCTGAGTTGCAGGTTCATACTTTGGAGAGGATGCTGATCTAGCTTGCTTCTTCATTCTCTTCAAAACATTTCAAAGGCATAGTCCCTCGACATTCCACCTGAAAGCTCTACTGCGGATCTTCAAGGAAACCAGCATTTCTTTCCTCCTCTTTCTCCCTCAAAATCAACACTTTACATGGTTACTTTGTTCAGTTCATAGCTTTGATTTCAGTCGGATCTATTTCATCAAAGTAAAATACACATAGATCTGATATTTCATGGCTCACAGTCTAGATCTTGCACTCAAAAAAGTTTCATAAGCATTCTAGATCTAGCTTTAGGGAAATCGTCCTTTTTGCATGAATTTTAAAGAAAACTTGTAGATCACATGCATTAGATTTCCTTTCGCTGTTATAAAATTTAATATTCTACAATATCAGTGCATTTTCATTGGCTGCACAAACAGCAAGCCAAGATCCCAAGCTTCCTTGGTTCCCTTTCGTTTGTTTTAGCTATTCTTAACTTCATTTTTTCTGAGATAAGATAGGCTGATCCAAAGGTACTCTTAAAGTGCTTTTGGGATTTTGTTAATCTAACATGCGCGCTGTCTTTTAGCAGGTCTAACAGAAAAGAAAGGAAGCTGCTGTCCGAAGTGGCCTCAGGAGCGTTCAAATCCCCCCAGGGGTCTCCCTTTTCACCAAAAAACTCAAAATTTTTCCAAAGTTGTAAAATCTTGGTTTCAGCCTGTATAAGGACCAAGAAGTTTCTGATATATCAGTCCTCTGATACTGTAACCATTAATAAATAAAATCATTTTTGGAATAGGCTCTTTCGAGCCCATTCCCCATCCCCCCTCGGGGGATTTGCATCGGTGTCCTTTTCGTCGCTTTCTGCTTATTTCTTTTTTAAACTAGAATTGATCTAATCTGCAGGGTAGTATACTTTAGTTCATTATTAATATCATACTCCATATTTTACATTTCAAAGTAATCATAATACTTACCCCACGATTTCCTAATTGACCCGAAAGGGGAAAGAGATTCGTGGTAGGACTAATTAGAAAACCAGAATTGTGTATTTGTTTTATTTTTCATCTTTTATTTATCAGCAATTTTAAAATTAACCCCTCCTCTATTCCCCGATTGAGATCCACTTGGATCGAAAGAGGTTCCTGGAGGGTTTTCCTTTTAAACAAGAACACTCAGTTTAAAACTTATTAAACACTCAGTTTAAACACTCTGCACTTGGCTGCGGTTCGTCCGATCAGTCAAGCTGTATCAAAAGCACTTGGGTGACTAGTATAATTAGGACTCACTCTCCCCAACTGACAAACCA
>LPNX010330153.1:274831-331383 GCA_001517045.1 Pseudotsuga menziesii
AAACCCCATTGGTTGGTGGAGGATGCATGGGGATGATGCTCCAGAGATTCAATATCTTGCTATTCGCTTATTGTCACAGATTGCTAGTTCCTCTGCAATAGAGAGGAATTGGTCTACATATAGCTTCATCCACTCTATCAAGAGGAATAGACTTACCTCTAAGAGAGCAGAGAAGCTAGTTGCAGTTCATAGTGCGCTACGTCTTTCACATAGGAAGACACCAAAGTATCAGATGGGACCGGCTACACGATGGGATGTGGATCCAGAGGATGATGCACAGATAGATGAGGAGGAGAGACTAGATGAGGTGCAACACGGTTTGGTTGGTGTGCCATTGGTCACTCCTGAGGTTGAGACTGAGAGTGACTCTGACTTAGATGGTGACACTCCCATAGATGGTGACTTCATGCAGCAGATGCATCAAGAGGACCAGTCCATGGATCTATCTCCTTGATGCACTTTGAGTCTTGACTCTTTTCATGATTTATTTTCGATACTTTTAGTTTTAACTTTTAAACTTTTATTTACTGTCATTGATGAACTCAGACTGAGTCTTTATACTTTGACTCATCACTCATTGACTATTTAGTACTTTACTCTTTAGTACTATTTATTTTGAGTAAATTTTGCCAAATATATTATACTGCAGTGTTTACTAGTCTATTTTTCAGTGTTTAAGGCTTAAGCGTTAAAGTTTACAATTTATCATTTATGTGACATGTCTATGATTTACTAATTTAGATTTATGATTATTGATTTGTCATTTAAAATTTAATAATTTATTTGTTGTTAACTTGTTACTTGTTTATGTTTATGATTCAAACTTCAAAGTTGTTATGGAAGATGTGCATGTATTTAAAATTAAAAATAGTCATTATGAACTGAATATCTTGTTTACATTGATGATTGCACCATGATGAATTTCAATTTAGCATGTATTTACTATTTTTTTTTAATAATTTTAGAGATGCCCCCCTATGTTAAAATTTGAAGACCCCGACGCCCCCCCGCTCCCCAAAATTCCCCAAAATTTGGGGTTACCTCTGTACGTCCCCAATGTGTGTTTCCCCACTCCCGCGCCCCCCCCTCCCGGAAACTTGGTGGAACACTGCAAAATACCCAAAGGAAGCGGGAACTTACTGAAAAGTGACCTCGAGGCGCCGATCTCTGTCACACCCTAACGGGTGCGTTACGAACAATAGCCCCAGAGACTCCATTTCAGCCCACATATTCCTTGCGGGTAGCCGTGAAGGTTTAGTTTTGGACATACTCCAAGTACTCTCGGGTATATCTAGAGTCCCCCCTTTGCCTAATTTAATCAACTCATACTTCACATTTAACCTAAAACATACCAAGAGGCAATCGCAAAACATTCACTCCAAGCACATGCAAGCATATTGATTCTATTTTTGAATCCATTCTAAGGCACTGGTTAATTTCTTGCTTTATATATATATTGTCTCAGCATTTTGCTTTCATGTGTTCATCTTTTACATCTTGCCATCTTTGATTATCTATAGTTAAATTGTAAACTCCTAAATAACTCATTCAGTTTAAACATCACAACACTAAGTAATTCTCCTTAGCAACTTAATAGGGTCTACCCCCCTTGGCTTCGTTAGGAGTTGAGCCTAAACGGAGGAGTCAAGAACAAGGTGACAACCTTGACTCGAGACTTGCCCCCAAGGACACACCGAGTGGCTTAAAGATTTCTGCCACGTGACCCAGGTGTGTGAAAAGGCGGCAACACGTACAAGATGGTTGGGACCCTACCAAATAGACAAGGTGTTTGATAATGGCACAGTCTCATGATTACTAATTTACTATTGATGAAAATCATACACCATTATTCACTAATGGTCACAGGCTGTGACTGTATCATAAGTCGATTTCAAATGAGGCATTCATTTCGCATGTTGCAGTTGATCCAGATTATCAGTTAACGGAAGGGCAGGAATTTTATTCTGCTCCTGTAAATTCTTAAAGAACACTACAATTTCCACACAGAAATCTATACATAAATAAATTGATGTTTTGTTTTACTTTTACTTTATTTTCTTTTACGCTTGATCGGTTTTCTTTTGAAGAATGTGTACAGGAATCTACTTGAGGGGCAGCGGTCGCGATTGGGTTGAACGATTGCAGGCGCCCTAGCTTATTTTCATGTTTTGAATAACTCCTTGAAAAAGATGAACAATTCAGCAGCAGCAAACAATCAGCTGAAACTCTGCCTATTTTTCCATTTTTCGCAACTGTGACTCCGCCAAATTTGTCCTATTTTCCAGCTGCGACTCCGCCAGATTTTGCTTATTTTTCCATCTTTCGCAGCTATGACTCCGCCAGATTTGTCCTATTTTCCAGCTGCGACTCCGCCAAATTTTGCCTATTTTTCCTATTTTCGCAGCTGTGATTCCGCCGGATTTGTCCTATTTTTCAGCTACGACTCCGCCGAATTCCGCCTATTTTCCTAATTTCGCAGTTGTGACTCCGCCAGATTTGTCCTATTTTCCAGCTGTGTCTCCGCCAGATTTGTCCTATTTTTCAGCTGCGACTCCGCTAAAATCTACCTATTTTTCCTATTTTGACAACTGCAACTCCCCCAGGTTTGTCCATAAACCAGCTGCGACTCTACTATATTTGGCCCACTTTTTCTATTTTCGCAGCTACGACTCCTCCAGGTTTGTCCATAAAACAGCTGCAACTCCTTCAGATTTGTCCATAAATCTCACCGTCAATAATTCCACTGGATTCCAACTCATTTCACAGCTCCAACCACAGTTCCACCAAGAATAAAAAGACAGCTATTGATTTGCCACGGGTGCCAGCCAACATGGATGTACTCGTCATTCAAAGTGGTGGGGGCAAGATCATAATAGCACATGCGCAATTATGTTTTCAATTGATGGCCGCGATGACACGTTGAACCATTATGGAAAGTTAAGACTCATTTCATATTGCGAAGGTACGGATTCTGACCATTTACATGATTAGGCATAAAATGGATATGGCAAAATTAATCATGCTTTGTCTTTTGTACCCGTCAACAAACCCATACCCATTTAACTGTCAATCAATATGTTCGAATTGGTACTTGGGCCTATTACACGATTGTCACCCTTTTTTTCCCAATTTGTACCAAATCTTGTCAATTATTCCCTTTTCATAACTGTATTAACTTTCCAAAAATACCCAATCCCGACCTTGGTTGTTCATTGAACGTTCTTGTGCTGCAACTTCCACTTCTAGATCTGTAATTTCCCGATTCGCTATCAAAACTACGAAGGAAAGGTGATATGGGTAAACCAGCCCGACATGAACCCGTGAACACAGAGGCCCTGCATAGGAACGCAGAGGTTTTTGCCATTTTTGAAGCAGCCGGATGGACTGGGTATTTTCAACGACTAAATGATTTTCACACAGAAACAGCTTTAAAGTTCATCCTTAATTTGACTAACACTCATTCGAAGGTCAAGGGTGTGCACATAGATGTTACAGAAGCAATTGTGACGGAGGTTACTGGTTTGCCTCAAGTAGGAAGGAGTTGGTTTAGTCGAAAAACCCAGAATGCAACTACAGTGCAGAATTTTCTTGCAGCCGGTGAACATGTTCAGCAAAGAGGTTGTGGGATAGCACTAGAATCATTACCCCGTCCTTGGAATCAAGTGGCAATCTTCCTGAAGAAATATATTACATGTGAAGGTAGTTACCAAATTGTCTACTTCTCTGAATCTCCCTTATTGTCTCATCTACGCCACGATAATCTACTCAATATGCCATTTTACTTGTTGAAAACACTACATTACATGGCGAGGTATGTGAAAACAAGCCGACATCCAGTTGCTTCTCTTACCAACCATGGCCTAATTAAATTACTCATCTTAAGGGCATTAGCACAGCAGAACCGAACCTGGGCACAATTTCTTGCTGAGCCTGGGATAATTCGGGGCCTGGGATAATTCGGGAACCTGTACAGTTAGGGGGTGTTGAAGTAGAAGAGGAGGACAAGGAACCTGCATAGTTGGGGGGTGTTGAAGTAGAAGAGGAGGACCGAAGTCCCTCAAATTCAGTTGGGGGGGAGGATGAGACAGTGGCAGACCAGAATCGGAATGATCAGGAGGAAGATTTGGAGGAGGTTGCAACAGCAGCAAACCCTGTAGAGGGAATAGTTATTATGGAAGCTTCAGCAATAGAAGCTGAGACTAGAGCAGCATTAGATGTTGCGACAGTGGAAGCTGCGGCGGTGGAAGCTACAATGGCATAAGAGGATGTGGAGATTCTTAACATTGAATCTTCCCATGAGTTGGTAATTGAAGAAGAAATTTTGGTGGCTGAAACAAGGGAAGATGATGGATTGGGGAGTAATCCTTCTATACCAATCTCAGAATTGGAAACCCTTGTACCACACCGAAGAAGGAGAAGATCAAAAGAAGAAGGTCCGTCATTTGGACAGGTTAAAAGAAGGAGAACTAGGTCTGTTACAGCAGCAGAAGCGGCACGGGTAAAGTGGGCAAACATTGAAGCAAATATCGAATTTCCCATTCTAACACCCCGATCAACCGCCACTCCACAAGAACCTGCTGCAGAAGAACCTCAAATTAAGAGTCTTTTGTATGAGAATGACCTGCTAAAAGAGGAGATACAAATGTTTCGGAATGAATTGCAGAATTGGAAAGAAGCATGTAGGAAGCAGGTAGAGAAAAGATTGAACACATTGGTGGAGGTTGCAAATCATTTGGAGGGTTCACCTCTTGTTGAGGGAGGTGAAGGACAAGAAAAAGTGGTATGTCCAATATGTGGAGAAATATTCAACCAGGCAGGATATAAAGTCACAATGCAGGCATTTGCTGCACAAGAACCTTCACAGGCAATTGAAGATGGAAAAGAAGTACCTACAGTGGAGCCAAATGATGAAAATGAGCCAGAATTTGACATATTCCCTAACCTAGAATTAGGAGAAGATGAACAAATGCAATCCCAGCCATCAGGGGATACTAAAGTATTCTTGGATCAATCTCATTTTTCAGGAGACATTGAAGTAACTCAAGAACAACCTCACCAGTCGGAAGAAATTGAAAAACAAGATGTTGTTACACAAGAACCAGCGTCCTTAAAGCTGCTTGTTGAAACTGCAACTCAGATAAAAGATGTTGAGATTGAGACAAGAAAAAGATGTTACACAAGAACCAACATCCTTAAAAAAATTTGTTGAAGATGCAACTCAAACTGAAGTTTCCATGGTTGAATTACAAAAGAGGATACTGTTACACAAGAACCAATATCCCCAAAATTATCTGTCGAGACTCGAGAGTGCAACACAAACTGAAGTTGCTAGGGATGGGATTCAGAAGACGGATGTTGTCACACAAGAACCAGCATTCCCAAAATTGTTTGTTGAAGCAGCCACACAAACAGAGGCCGCTGCAACACTGATGGAAGAGGAAGTTGTTACACTGTCAATACAAAGTGAGAAGGCTGAGACATCTGGTGACAAGGTCGAGATGCAAATTTCTCAAGAAATTGTTAATTCAGATTCTGATGATGAGAAAGATGCATAAGGTAGAAGTATTCAAGGCCTGATAAAAGAGCTCTCACTGTTGAAGCTGGAAATGAAGAAGTGGAAAAATCATGCTGACCGATGTCAGGAAGGGATGGTTCCCCTTTTTGAATACAGAAGGACTACCAAAGAATTAAGGGAGAAATGGGCAGAGGAGTTAACTTTTCAAAGGTTTTGGTGGGAGAAGGTGCAAAAAGAATTGAAAGAATTGAAGAAATTCAAATCCATACAATAAGAAAAAGATCAAATGTACGCTCTCTCTCAGGAATTGATGAGCTTTAGAGCTCCATCTCCCTCCTATCCGGTGTTCTTGTATGAACAAACAACCCTATTTAAATTAAAAGCTCTGAAGTAGGGAAGACCTTATCAATTGACATCCTAAGTTCAGTTCTTGGAGACCTTTATGGAGAGTAGTTTCACTGAACAAAATCTGTTGTGTGAACTCTATTTGCATGAGATGGCTTGTCCCATGGACTCTCGCTCTAACCCTGTTCCTTATTTGGGAGATGTTCAATTAAGAGCCTTTGCATCTTTTGTTAATAATCATGTACAATGGGAAAATGTTTTTCATACAATCTCTCGGAATGAGACTAGCTCCAATCTATGGATTAGGAGTGAACCTCAATCTCCTCGGGTTCTCCTTCGTTCCATGGAAGGAGGCTCACATCTCCTATGAAGACTCAGCAATTGATGGAATTGCAAAAAAAGGCTATTTCCACCTGTGTTAATCAGATCTCCAAACAGCAGCATCTTGCCCTGAAAGGCAGCAAGCACAAGTGGCAAACTTCTTCTTCAGCTTTGAAAAAAATGGACCCTTGTTGTTTCAGAAATTTTAAACAGGCTCTCCCTAGGGTGGAAGGATATGTCAATTGCATGAAGAAGTGCGGACCTCACTGGCTGGGACTCAAATACAAGTTTCCACTTATAGGGTGGCCAGCAAAGCCATACAGGGATGATTATACACTGACTAAGGCAGAGAAGAGGCAGTGCTGGAGATATTGGGCTACATGTAATGGATATCTGAATGGGGGTGAACTACCTGAAAGTTCCTTCAATTTTTCCTCTCTCCACGAACGAAGCCTAGAGTTGGACTCAGAATAGTGGAAGTTGTTGCATGAGGACATGCAATTGGATAGTTGGGGGAAGATGTTGGGTCCTAGAATAGCCCATTTTTTACCACACCAATTATATCTTTTTGCCTTGTCCTACTTCATTTCCATACACCAAATAGATGTTTTTCCTCAAGTTGAGCATAAATCCTTACAGCTATGATTTATTATTGCCTTATTCTATTAATACCTAAGATTGTTATGGTTAGAACTCTATCCTTTGAATTGCGCTAATATGTATTGATTTGAAAAAGATAGTTCCAAGCCTTGAGGAACACAGGTGTAGCAGGCCGCTTAGTCTGGAAAAGAAAGGGGAATTTGGTACCAACTATTACTCCTCAGTCTCAGTTCCATACATTGAATGGAAACAATGTGATCATCTCTCCACGTGGTAGCTACAACAGCGCTCCGCTACTCAGGGCATCGCTGCAACAGACAGAGCATTTCAAGTCCAATTGATTCTATTGATCTATTAACAGCCAAAGTAACAATACTCCCTATATTCCATATCTTCATTCAATTCTATTCACGGCTGTAACTACTTTGTTGTAACAGGGCAGCCTGAAGATCGTAGATCTTCATGGCTACCCGATATTAGTGGATCTGAATTGCGTTATTCATGTATATATACGGGATCGTAGATCTTCATGGCTACCCGATATTAGTGGATCTGAATTGCGTTATTCATGTATATATACGGGAAGGTGATTTGAGTCTGGGGTTGGTTAATCGATATTAGATTGTGTAAGCTGTAACAAAGAGCTGTAACTGTGAATCACCATTTTTAATACAAGGAGCAGAATTCTTCATATCCTTATGTTTTAATTCGTGTTAGTTCACGGCTTCTCTGTTCAAAGGCTGGGCCCGCCTTCCCACAAAGATTGTCGAGTTAATTAGATGCTTAGTTTATTTCGGTTGTGTGGTGTGGAATTACAATAGATGCATTTTACAGTTAGTTGCAATAGTGATGATTGATAATGGCATTTTCCTTTGATAGTTAATGATTGCATTCTGATTAGCTGCAACTGTGTGGTGTGACGGTCGACTGTTTAGGATAGTTTCTCTTTATGCAAGTGTACCAATTAGCTGTTACAGTCAAGCTCAACTCTTGTTTATTTCTGTTATTTGTCTTTCTTGGAATTTATTGAACTAGTAATATTATGATTGCAATTGGTGTGATTCTTTACTGTCATTTATGATTTGTACCTTAGATGATTTAGACCATAGTTACATATATCGTGTCAGCGAATATATCGCCGAGGGTCCGGAATGTAACTTATCAGCAACAACAGCGAAAATATCAGAAAATATCGGCAAATGTCGTAAAGCATCAAAAAAATACAAAAATAATCATTTTTTTCAATTTTTTTAACATCCAAAGCAACAACAACATCAAATAAACACATTGCTACATAAATATGAAAATACAACTAATATATAAGATGCATAAGATGTCAAATGGTGGATCATGATTCATGATCACATATCGACTATAAAGTGATAAACTGAAAATATTGAAATATGTTCTTGATGGAACGATAGAAAATCACATCAAATGATCAAAATAAATGTCTCTCAAGAAATTAATCATCATGACTCATGAGGCATCTAGATACTAAATAATACAATGATAAATAGTAGGGAATCATCGATCCCCTCTACCCCTTTTATAGGCAAGGGGCACCACTCTTCCTCTAGAAGCAGTAGGGGGTCGTGTAGGTGCTTTGGGTGAGTTAGGCGTCAAATTGGAAGCTCCAACTACTTAAGCTATGGTGGAAGGTCCAACTACTCTACAATTTGGATGAAACTTTTCATATTTAATGAGTGAAGGGTACATTTTTATTAAGGTCATGATAAAAGATTCCAATAGTCAATGCCACCAACATCAAGGTACAGGGATGTGCTTGATTAAATGCCAATCCCATACCCTCATACTTGATAAAATTCAGTGGAATTGTTGAAATCTTGAAATCCTGAAAACTATTAAGTCTCTTGAATTCTAAATGGGATCTAAAATTCTACTGTTTGCATATGAAGTCCGATGAGGTTGGAACCACTCTCAACATCCTGAAACAATTAATGGCAATGTTAAAAATTTAAGTAAAATGATAGAAAATGAAAGTAAAGGAGAATGTCACTTTTACTTTAAGAATTTAATACTACCATTTATTACTTTAAGAATTTAATATATTTAGTTTTAATAACACTGCCAAAAACTTAACCCATGAATTTATTTTTCCAATTCCATGCAAGTTTTTTTAGCAGGGCGATATTTTCCAAAATATCCCGACATATTCCCGATATATCACGATATATTCAAAATGTCGAAAATATCGCGATTTTTTAGTGGCGATATCTCGCCAAGGGGAACGACTCGCGATATCGGTGATATATCGCCGATATATGTAACTATGATTTAGACAGACCTTAGCTAATTCCTGGTAGTCTGATATTTTCATAGTTTACTTTCTGCAAAAGTAAGTCTAGCTTAATTCTTTCTAGATCTGTGACTGTTGGATTGGTTATTGTAGGAAAGTAAATGTATTTCTGAATACTTAGATGGATAAAATAGATTAGCCTTGGCCATGAGAAGAGTTTGACTCTGCAGATAGGTAGGACAATTAAGTTTTCATTCATTCAATCAGCTACTTAAGTGTTTATGCATAGATTGTGTTAATTATCTTTGAAACAAAAAGACTTCCCTGGGTTGACAATTTATATTGAGCATTCTGTGTGTTAGTTGTAATTGATTAGCATATAGGATGACCAACAACTCCTTCAAGCATTGGACATCGCTTGAATTTCTAATCTACTTATGGCAAATTAAGAACCAGCAATAAATGTCATGGATACATTTAAAACCTTCTTAATGAGGGGACTGTTGATTCCTCTAAATCATATCTATAATTATAATGGATGAAGAGAATAGCACACTCTGCAGTAACAAAATGTTCTGCGAAAACCATCTAAACTAGACCACTTGGCATTCTAGTTTGAAGGGAACAATACCATGTGTAATACAAACTACTTTTCTCAAGGATGACTTCTCTTGCTTCTATTTAAGGTTGAGCTAATGCAGGGTAAAGCTTTGTAAAGCTTTGACTAAGTCTCACATAGAAAAGTGGATACAGGCAAAGAGTATCAACCTAGATCATTTAAAATTAGTTATAAGCAATACTGTTATAAAAAATCCGATATCAGATTAGATCCAATCACAAGGAATGTATTCGAAGGTTGTGGGGAGCACTGAGATAGAAGCATTTATGAACAGGATCTGCAAGACAAGAAAATATATAGGCAGAAGGAACCAAAAGCCATGAGAACATTGGACATATCCAGCCACAGAAGAATTATCCCACCAAAAACATTATCAGAAATACAGTCAAAACAATACAGAGTCCAGACCATAAATCATATATATTATCAACTTACAATAAACCTTAGCACTTAGTCCATATTTATGGAAAAAAGAACCCAGGAAATTAGAAAGAAGAATCAAGCCTGACCTTAAAGCTTACTCCTCTCAGAACGTGTTTCTCCCCAAATGACTTGTGAATGTTTCTACACTCGATAAGCACATCGGAGTCATCCTCAAAATCCGCGCTCATCGTTGCCTCTTCAAATTGCGTTGTATCATGATGCTGCAGAATAGATGCTTGTCAATGTATCTACCAACAAGAAGCAATTCCTATCATTCTTCCAGGACATTCGATTGCATACAAAAACCAGTAGTCATCAAATTTCTAATAGCGCAAATTGATTAATGATCTTGAATAACTAGACCAAATTATAGCAATATACTGCAGTCAAGTCAAACATATCATGAACCCACCTAAATTTTCTGAGCAGGCAGAACAGAGAATTTGGCCTGGTCATCAAGGGTAAACACACATCCACTCATTTCAAGCTATAATTCCCATCACACAGATGACAGAAACCGAATAACTGGACTTTTCTTGCACCATGGATCTTGATACATGGGCAATCTGAACTGTAGCCAAACAAACTTATCGTCCAATCTGAGTTTTCTGAAAGGGAACGGTGAATTTAGTTTGTTGGTTTAAGGGTGCGCACTAACCACATGCCAATCAAAAGTGTACTTGACAAGCAGAGAGTTGGGGACTGAGCTCACTGTGGATTATTTAAGCAGCAAGGATCAAAAAGAAATTGAGATGTAAATCAGTTGGTGCTTAAAAGTTAAAAGTTCCCAAGTCTATGCTGGTGTGTGCGTGTATATATATATATATATATATATATCCCTCATACAGGACTGTAGAATGCATCTGGCTTCTCTCGATGCAATCAAGCAATTTCAATGGTGTACCAATGCAGAAAACAGAACACCACATTTTCAGATCAGAGTCTCGGATATGTCCTTAGATCAATGAATCGAGATGTTAGAACAGTGACCTAATTACAAAGAACGTTGTAAGTCTGATCCAGTGATCCAGCTCTAACCCGTATTACTTAAAGAAAGCATACTTGCTTATTATGCAAATCACAATGAGGTCCATGGCGTTGCACAGAGACATCAGAGGCCCAACCGCCGGCCATGGCTAACACTACCACGAACACACACACAGGGGTCTATAGTATATCACCTAGCTCTAGATCAGAGATTCAGTATGCTGCTAATAAAGGTTAAAATGCGTCCCTGCCTCGCATGCTAAGCTCATCCCAGCTATGGAAAAGGTGCAGACCTTGACCACTGTACCTACAGCAAAATCCTCCCTAATTTACCCTAATATCAGTAGGTTTCGACCTTGTCACCTTCAACTCAAAACTTAAGACCGCAGCAATAGAACCTAAACAACAGCAGGGGTATATTGGTAATACCATGACCCAAAATGGAACCATTATTTTTTCTTTATTTTCAATAATTTCATACCACAGCAAATTTTGAAGGCAATTCAACAACAGAAGATCAAATGAATTGATGTTAAAATCCCCAAATTGAAGTACAAGAAACTTACGTTAATGGAGATTGCCGAAGAAGCCCCGCACCATCTCCTCCTCGCAAAAGGCGCAGAGGATGAAGAAATAACCCGTCTAACAGAAGGACCTTCTTCCCCTCGGTTGCTAAGGCGCAATTGCCTGCGAGGGTTGTCATCGGACGGCAGGTTTAACAGAGCATGCGATTTCCTATTAGAATAAGCCTCCAATGACGATGTTGGTATATGCAGAGACGAAGGACAAGTAAAGGATTTCGCCATTTTCTTCTCTTGGGCTTCTTCCTGTTATGGAACCTCCACGCTGCGAATTGGGCATGGACTGTCTGGAGTAGAAATGCCTGCACTGCAAATGATGAAAATGGTATCTGTAGCTTCACTTCTCATCTCTCAAGTAAATGCTGCACGCATCTCCGCGTCGGGAAACACATGACAGAATGCTTTATATCTATCCTGCTTCGGCGTTCGACGGTTCTAAATTGTTTTGTTTATAAAGCCGTACAAAATGGAATGAGATTCTAAATTTGACCATAAGCAAAATGTGTGAAATTCCTTCCACAGTCCCGTCGTTGGTCTTTGAGTTCATGTTTTCAGCATTCTCTTCGGTCGTTGATTTTCATTCTGATTTTGGCATCAAGGAAGAATGTTCGTTGATTTCAGCATTCTGATTTAGTTGGAATCTCTTCAAATGTGAGAGTTATTTTTTATTTCCTATTATTTATTTAAATTTTATTGAAATTCATTGCATGATGATTTATTTAGATTAACCAATGATGATGAAATGAGGCTGAGTTATTTTTTATTTTCTATTATTTATTTAAAATTTATTGAAATTAATTATTAAAATTCATTGCATGATGGATAATACTTAGTTTTTTTTAATTTCAATCTAATTATGTTTACATCCATGATGATGATGAAACCAACTCTAATGTATTAGACTTTAAAAAGAATAATACTTGTTTACTTTAAAGATGATGATGATGAAACCAACTTTGGTCTATCGGACCCTCGCAATATTTGATTTACTTTAAAATCTTGTTCATGTGCTCAAAAAGCTTGTCAAGAAGCTTTTCAAACTCGCTATAGTTTTGGCAAGTTAGAAGATTATAAAGATTTGTACTATAACAAATACTATGAAACTCAAATCTAATGTGGGTGTAAGCAAGGCACTCTAAGAGAAAGTGATTTCTATCATCAATGCTCATAGACTCACACAGATGGCAAACCCTTTCCGCCCATTGAGTTTTAGGAATAGACCAACGCCTTGTTTCGTTATGGAGTTCATGAGAGTTCGTTCTAATCTTGGTTATATTAATTTCCTTTCGTGAGCTAGTTACTACCTAGAGATACTTTTGATCTTCCAAATTAGTATTAATGACCTCCTTATAGTATCTTAATTTTCTTTTAACCATTGAATTTTCCTCACACCACAATTTCTTTTTAAACTTAGAAGTAATAATATTTTTTACATTATTAATGTTATGTAAAATATTGTTTTCATCAATGCCCCAATGGTTTAACCAAGCCATGGTATCTTTACACCAACACTGCTTGAGGTTTTAGTTGGTTTTGACTTGAGTTTAAAGCATTTTTAGGAAGTCGTTCATTTTCCATGTTATTTATCTTATGCTTGTACATCAAGTTCGTAGTCATAGCCATGCTCTCGATGGGGGGAAGACTCGCTTCTATGAGGAGAATATGATAAGGCGTATTGCTTTAATTGTGAGGTTATAAGTTATAAATTGCTTCTGGATTTGCTCAATCTTCCTCCAAGTTTCTCTAAAAATGTTGCACCCACATACTTCACAACCATACAAGATAACAGGGATGACAATAGTTTCAAAGAGGAACTTCTTTTTATCCCACGTGACCAAATTGACTGATTTGCAATTATTTTCAAGACCAAAATAAGTTTTCCACCCTCCATTAATCCATTTTCTCAGTGCTATAGTTCCAATTGAGCTTGTGATGAATATCAATTCTTAGATACTTGTAAGTAGTCACTTCCTCTAGATTTCTTTTATCATAAATAAAATTTGCATAGTTGTCTTTCTTAGATTTTATAATCATGATTTTTGTCTTATCGGTGTTAACAGTCATACCCATGTTAGAGCAAAAATCTTTAAGAATTCTTAATTACTTATCAAGATCACAAGGACTTATTGCCATAAGAACAATATAGGATTCTCAGGAAAAGAGACATTAAGGTAACCTTCTCTCCTCCTAACTCTCTTAGAAACATGCTAGACTCTGCAAAAGACCCTATTGAGAAAAAACTACTCCAAGGAGTCTACTCCATACATTGCTCATGCAATAAGGTCTACATTGGCAAGACTGGTCGTTAGATCAAGACAAGATTAAAAGAACATGGTGCTGACATGAACCTACAGGGTTAAGAACTATGTTGTCGCACAACACTCGTTCGATACCAAGCACCATGTGTGTCTTAAAAAACCGGAAGTACTCGCAACTGTCCCTCACCACTTCAAACGGAAAACAAGGGAAGCACTTGAAATCGAAAAACATCCTAATAATTTAAACCGAGATGATGGCCTAAAACTAAATGACTCCTAGAAACCAGTCGTCAAGATCCTTAAAAACAGAAACAAAAAAAAAAGATAAACAAAAACATAAAAAGAAAGCTAAAACAAAAACCAAACCATTAACATTAATTTAAACATCAATTTCAAAATTAATATTAAATACCTAAACATTAAACTATCATAAAAACATCATACTTATTCTAAAGAACTTTAAACTTTAATTCTAAAATTAACAAGCATTAAAACAATTAATAACTACTACATTAAAACCTCAATTAACCTAAAATACTAAACAATTAATTAAAAGAAAACTAAAATATAATAACTATATTAAAAACGAAAAAAATAATAACGATATCAAACTATATTAAATTAAATTAAACTATATTAAAATCAAAGTAATACAGTTTTGTTAATAGAGTTACTAACTTGTTAATATAATTTAATTTTTAAATTAAACTAAACTATAATAATAATAAAATTAATAAAACTTCAAAACAATTAATTAAAAAAATTGATAAACATTTAATAAATAAAATAAAACATTAACAAACTAATAACTATATTAATAAACTATTTTAAGAATAAAATTAAAATCTAAACATTGAAACAAAGAATATTAAGCAAAATTAAAATTAAAAATTAAGCTGAAAGTTAACAAATTAATAAATCAAAAACATTACAAAAATAAAAAAATAAAATCTCAGACCGATAACTGTAAAACAGAAAAATAACCAAATATTAATAAAACAAAGAAATGAGCTTACATCCGTGAAGACTTCTCAAGAAGCCTCTCCTAATAAGTCCTGATGATATACCGACTTAAAGGTCTGAAACTGTCGAGAAAACGGAAACAACTACCACAAAATCCTCAAATTTGAAAAATAGAGTTGTGGAACAATGGACAAAGAACAATATAGTCAGCATAAAGTAGGAGGATGATAACTATCACAACTAAGATTGTACCAGCGCAACCTGCTTCTTCTAAACACATTTATACCTTATCAATGTAAATTCCAAAAATGGTAGGGGAGAAGGGGTAGCCTTATTTAACTCCAATATTACAATTTATATCCGTTGTCCACCCCTCATTATTCTTAAACTTGGCAATGGCATTTTCGTATAACCTTATCACAACAACTCTTCACTCAAAAGGAACCGTAAGCTCCTCTAGCCTATTCCACAGGTTATTTATAAGCATTGTATCGGAAGTTTTTATAAAATCCACAAAGCAACAAAATAGATCAGACTTATTATTACGACATTCCTCTACAATGATCCTAAGTGTAACAAGGTGGTATGTGGTTGAATGATGCCTTCTAAAACCTATTTGGCCTTTAGCCTGCTTACCTTCCATTTCTAGTCATTCATTGATCTTCTTTTTTAAGATAATACCATATAACTTAGCTAAGAGAGGGATAATCATAATAGTCCAATAATTAGAGGGATCACTTTTATCACCACTTTTGAAAATAGGAATAATGAGGCTTTGAGTCCAAGGTGTAGGAAACCCTTGCTTGACCGCTAGATTAAATAGTTTGTGGATGTGCGGGATTAGGACAGGCCCTCCAATTTTTAAGATTCATGCTTGGTAGCCTTCAATGTCTTTGGCTTTTCCATTTGCTAAGCGCTTAACCCTGAAATCTATGTCTTCTAACACGAAAACTTCTTTCGTTGTAAGAAGGGTTTGAATGTTATCTATGATAAGTGGGGATTCATAAAGATTTTTAAGATAGGAATTCCAATATTTTAAAGTAATTTTACTATCTTATTCTGTTTTGTGAGTTAGAATTTGACTCCGTAATTTCTTAGGAGGCACCTTGGAAAGATGTAGGAGATTTTACTGCCTTTTACTTAGATAATGTTTTTTTTTTAATTAAGGCTTTGTAGTGATTGATCTTGTCCATTTTTATCGAATTTGTAGTAGCTTGCTTAATTTATTTTCTTGCATCTTTACACTCTTGGTCATACCAAGGGTTTGTTCAACTATTGCTTGGTTTAGTCGAGGCTTCAATAGAGAACTTGTTAATGGATGTCAAGAGGGTTGTAGCAAAATTATGGTAGATATTTTCTATATTCTCCATACTAGATAAAGAAAATAGTTCATTTTTTAGATCATGGAGAAAAATGTCAGCTTTATTTTTATCGAAGATAAGGTGTTTTTAGAAATGATAGTTTTCTTCCTTGGGATCGTTATGCATGGAAATATTGAGAGTTATAATTAAAGGTCTATGTTCAGGGTCGGGATCATGGTCGTTGAAGATGTTGAAATCTATTAATTTGTTGTATAGATGGATATCAGGTACAACATAATCTACCACACTGCTACTAAGCCCATGGATACAAGTCATCTGCCTAGAGTTTGGCCATTTTGTGAGACCGTTGCAAATACTAAGATCTTGAGCACTACAAAATTTGACCAGCTTAGAACCGAATAAATTTTCACCTAGATCTTCATAACTTCTTTTGTACCTATTAGCTAGCTCAAGGTCTTCGTCTAACCAAAGATGCTTAGGGTTGGAATAATTGCTTAAAAGAATAGCTTGGTTACTGGAAGTTCAAGCATTGAATTTACCCATCAAGATGATATTGCCTTCCTTCCTTAAACTCTAAATATCATGTTCTAAATCATTATAAGGACAATTTTTATCTAAATTGGTTTTTTTATAGAAGTTGGAATTAATAGGGGCAAAATAATAGATGGCTATGTAGTTTTTTTCATCATTAATGTACGTGATTTTATCCAAATAAATTGGTTGTAAGTATCTTTCTTATAAATCCTAGCATCTGGGGATATGTTCTTCACAGACTATACCCCTAATTCCTCTACGACATAAACGTTTATTCCATTTTGACCATAGGACATATCCGTGTATATCAGGGACCTTGGGTTCCTCGTGTTCCCAAGTTTCAACCAATAATATAATATCGATTTTACTCAAGATCCAACTTAACTTATGGAATTTGCTCCATGGAAAGCCTCAACAGTTCCAGGAGAAGATCCAGAGTATGTCAAACTGTTATCTATTACTATCTTTTTGGTTTCTATCTCTAATAACAACTTTCTTGTTTTTTATTAATGCTCATTTTCCCTCCTTCCTAGATTCTTTTACTTTTTGGACCTCCTTTCTTAATTCAGCCTGATCCTCTGGAATGAGGCCTTCATTTATAAATATGTTCGAGCCTTTTAAACTTGATGTCTTACTAAGTATGTTGTATTTTTGTTCGATAGAGCTAACCTTAACCCATATTAGCCTTTATTTATTCTTAATTAATTTCCCCAAAATGTTTGCTTCTATGAGACCAATAGTTTCAATTTGTAACCTATTGTGATTTTTTGTTGTGACAATGGCAATTGTATCCTCTTCTGCCTCCTCTTTCAAACCAAAAATTACGAGGTTTAAAGCTCTTTTGTTACGCTCATGGTCTAAGGATATGAGCTTATTCATTTCCTCTTTAATGGGTATTATATCTATTTTACCTTCTATATTATTTAGGGTTAGGTTGTTGTTAACTTTTTCCTCTAAATCTTTAATCCTATCCTTTAACTTAATGTTTTTCTAGTGTATATGCCTCTCCTTATTCGGGTGTTATTTGAATTTCCATTGCATGTAGTATGATCTCCATTATCTCTACCGTGTTCTCTAATTTTGTTTATCTTATCGTCTATTTGTTTCTGGATCTCTTCTTGAAAAGATGTAAATTTATTATGGACCATAGATTTTCACTCTATCTTGAGTTTAGGTTCTTTTTCTTCCATACGTTTCTCTAAGGATTATATTTATTCATAAAGTTTAGCCTCTCCTTCTTCCCTATGTTTCTCTACTGACTCCATAAATTCATAAAGGTTTTATAGGGTAACTATGCTAGATCTTCCTTTAACAGTTTTTGGTAAATGCGGTGATTTACTCATATTTATCTAAAGATGTAAAAGTGTATATAGAAAAAACTACTAAAAATATAAAATATAAAAAAATAGAGAGGGAAGGAACGTATGCACCTAATTTAGAGCCCCCAAATAAATGAGTTCCCATAAATTTTACTGAAGGTTTCATCGCATAATGCCCAATTTTTTTATGGAAGGTTTCACCATATAATGCCCATAAATTTTACCAAAGGTTTAAAAACTAAAACTAAAATATAAAATATAAAAAAATAGAGAGGGGAGGAACATATGTACCTAATTTGAAGCCCCCATATAAATGATGAAGATGCCCTAGCCACAACAGGAGTGGAATACCCAAAAATTTTACCAAAGGTTTTCACTAGTATGTATATGATGTTTTTTTAATTAATGTAATATAATATAAGACAATAAGACAATAAGACAATGATGTTTGTATTATTTATTACACAATAAGACATAATAATATTAACTTAAAAAAAGACTGGTTATATGTAGGATTAAAAAAATATATAAATCAATTTAAAAAAGAAAGGAAGAATATATACACATTTAAGTGGATTTACATTTATAAATATGAATTTAAGTGGATTTACACTTATAAATATAAATATAAATGTAGCTTAAAAGAACAATTTCACCACCCCTCAAGGCGGGAGCATACAGAGGCGGATGGGAGGGTGCATGAGAGGCACGTGGTTGGATTGCATGTCGCCTGTGCTAACACATCATCACCCCTGTTAGTGGAGTATTCTACAACTAAAGAAATATCATAGTCTCTTATTTCTATGGGGTGGGTGAAGCCCAATTAACAGAAAACAAATCAATTATCACAATAATCCTAAGATCTGAACCTTTTTCCATTGAGTTTGAGAAGGGGAGAAAGAGAGGAGAATACATCTTCATAGCCTTGTTGTTTGATGAAGTCCCTCGATGGTTGTCCTTGCAGCTCCTTGAGTTTCCTTCACACCTACAAATCTCACTACCATATCCTTCCTACCAAACTATCTTTCTGAAATATGGGTTAAATCTAATTGCCTACCAATTCTACATCCAACATGAAGCTTAAAAGGACAACATTGAACAAGAATTGGAAAGAAGATTGAATTGATTCATAATAGATAAACATGGAAAAAATACTTACAGCCCTTGCATGTGTCTTCCTTCTCCATAGCCTAGACCTACTCCTCTACCATCCATGCCTTTGATGCCCAAAATTTTGTGGTATAAAAGTGATTTATAGCCCTCAATTCCTCCAACATGCCTTTGCTCTGTAGTTTGTCTCCCCTAATTCACCTCATATGCCTTCCGTTTATAGGATTAGGCTTTGAGCACCCAATCTCTTAACCATGAATGTGGGATTAGGATTTTTGAAGCTTTTTTATTGTTGCCTTCAAAAAACCCACTTTACCTAGTTTTTAGGCATCAAACTTGATTTTCTGTATTTTCGAGACAATTGATACCCATATTAAGCACTTTTTCCACTGTGTGAGTTATAGGAACTGGGTTTTGTCCCTTAAGTGGTCATGGACTTGGCCTCTTTAGAGCCACCTTGTCTTCAAACATTCCTTCCTTTGTGGAAGTTGTGGTCAAATGAGATATTGAAACTCTCAATTGTTCAAAAAGTATGATCTTCATGTTGCAAGCGAAGTAGAAATATGTTTTTAGACCAACACTCTCAAGGGTGTTAATTTTATTGTTAATAGAAGCCCCCTAATGTGTGAGGTCTGAAGCTATGTTGAGGGCGAAAATACATTGACAATTCTTTTATTTTGATACTCTTTAATGGCGAAGGTAGGATGGTAAAGGAGTAGGATCTTGAGCATATGAGTTGAAAAGCACCTGCAATTCAAACAAGGCAATAACCCAAATATACAATATCTTCCTGAGGCAGGCATACCCATGCTCAACAGTAAACAAGCATGGCCATGAACAATACAGAGTGGATCCATGTCAAAAAGCAAAAATGTATACAAACACTTTTTTTATGAGTGCAAAATATCAAGGTCTTTGTGGTGCTTTGACATGGCAGTCTAAACTTGTGCAACTTGGGCAATGCATCGATGAGTGATACGAATGCTTTTCCCAAGGTATTCAAATAAACCAATGATAGTACAAGTTTATATCATGCGAATAAATGAGTCGATGTTGAGCATAATAAAACACCATATGATTACTGGTTATTGATGTATATCGTTAACAGATGCAAGGAGACCCACCAATAATGCTGATCAACTCCAAGGTACTTGAGTACAAAATGACAAGTGTAAATAGATGTTTTGAAGTCGAACACTTATAGAATCAAACAATCAAGGGTCATTGATGTATACCCAGTGTCGTTTGTGAGGAAACCTACGACTAATGACAGCAGGATCCAAGGTACTCACTGGGGTTCCTAGATCCATTTCCTAGATGATGATTTAGCGTTAATAAGAACGGATCTATCAGAAGGAGGGCCTTAATGCATCCCACATCAATTGATGTGAAACTAAGATCAATAGGATGATAAAATTTGGTAGAGCTGCAAGATCCAACACTGTATATTGACACGAGAAAGGCCAACATGATTGGTTAGGAATATTCGAGGAATGGCCGACACTAGTTTGACTTCCCTTGAACACATAACATGACGCATAGTGACACTTGGAAACATAATACTTGAGTAACCAACCTTTGTGAAATTCACCAATTCCAGATGAATTAACAAAAGATCCATAGATGACAGGAAGGATAACCTATCGGTGGATATTTTTTCAAATTGTTGGTACAAGTTCCTAAGTCAAATGTAAATGGTATACTTAGAACTGATGCAAGGATATGTATCATGTTCAAGGGCGACAAGGACTGACTGTTGCCAATCTTCTCCATGATGAATTATGAATAAATTCAATGATCTTCCTTTTTTTATTTTTTATGTTTTTTTATTTTTGGTGCTTTTTTATGTATTAGCTCGAAAAAGAATAAAGAATGTTATAGTACATAAGGGGGAACGAGTGTTGCAAGGGTGTGTGCCTATGTTTCAAGAGCACATGTCAAGGCAAGGCAAGGATATGTACTGCAAACATGGGTTGAGCTAGTTGTGCACACTCTTTCGGATGTTCCCTCCATAGGTAGGTTATTTGAAGTAGGATTATGTGTTGATGGACACTGAAATATAACCAATTAACTATGATTTTTATCCAATATGGGATCTTGGCCAAGTAGGGAAAAAGGGGTGATGGTTTTATTTCATACTGATTCTTGTGAAAAATACCAAAACCATGAATTGTGGTCTATCATTCAAATCCTGGATCAAATAGTTTGAACATGTCAATTCTGCCAAAATCTTGTAAAAGTAACCATAACCCAACCGTTTAGGCAACCAATAGGCTTTAATATATGCATTTAAAATCTGAAATAACAAAGAGAAGTAGATTATTCATTTTTTACCATTCTTGTAGGAATCACCTCTTTTGAGGATGCATCTCAGAAGCAATGAGCCATTTACTCGGTAATCTGTCGGTTGTAGGTGAGTCTTCATGATGGATTAGGAAGTCGAAACAGTTCAAAAGTGTTTTTTTTATATATTCAATTTTTTATGGAAATTTTTGGATATTTTATTTTGAAAAAATAAAAAAGGGAGACAACATTTATACTACTCTTTTTGGTGTGTGCAAAGTTATTGCAAAGAATTGTCTTGAACTTAAACACACTTTTTGGTTTATGATGTAATCCGTTTTTCTTTATACAATGGAATGTTACTTCGAATTTTACTTATGATTTGAAAGATTTGCTCAATTATGGTGCCATGCATTCAATACATGTTTACTTTATCGGAATGATGTATGACAAAGATGCCAATTAAGTACGTAGATAGCTAAGGAATCAGCTAGACTATTTGAACTTCTAGGAACATGAATATACTCAATGAATTCAAAATGACGTTCTAGAAGACAAACTCGTAGAAACTTTCTAAACATTATAGGATCACAAACCTGATACTAACCATTTAACTCAGATACAACAAGTTGTGAGTCCAGTTTAACAATAATTCGTTGGATGCCGAGGGTGTTAGCCTCGACTAGAAGCTCAATCGTTGCGCTATACTCTGTAACATTATTGGTCACAGGTCCAAGGAAAGAGCCTCCCGAACTAAAGACTTGATTGTCAGGTGTGAAAATTACCCATGCGACAGAAGCAATGTTTCGAGAGATATGGCTGGTGCCATCCGCATATCCCAAATAAGTGAAAGTTTCCAATGACATTTGCTAAGTACAGATACCAAGCAAGATAAGCGTGTGCACGAAATAACTATTGTACAAAAGTTTTTTACATATCATACAACATAATACAACAAAATGTTGCGAGCCCTCGGTGCCTACGCAAAGTATTTCTTCAGATAGAGACCATTTATGATCTCCGACAAGGGATCCCCATCATAATTGACTAACTCATATGCACCTCTTTTTAACATTGTTTTGACAACAAGTGGGCCAAACCATTTAGGTGTGAAATTCCCTTTTCCTATTTTATCATTGTCTTGGACATAAACCAAAACCAAATCACCTTCTGAAAAGACTCGAGGATGGGATACTCTATCATATTGGGATTTGACTCTTTTCTTGTGTGCTTCTACATTTAATGAGGCCTATCTTCTAGTTTCATCAAGAGAGTGAAGGTGGAGGACTCTTTCTTCTTCTGTAGAAGTGTTAGGTAAGAGTTCGATAGCCAATTTTAATGACAGGATCTCACACTCAATCAACAACATAACTTATTTTCCATAAACTAGTTGGAAAGGAGTGAAACCAGTCGTCGTTTTAGCTGAGGTACGGTAAGCCTAGAGAGCAGAGAACAACATCATATGCCAGTTAGTTTTGTTCTTATTAACTGTTTGCTGCAACATGGTCTTCAAAATCTTGTTGATGGCTTCTACTTTACCGTTGCATTGAGGATAATATGGTGAGGACAAATCCTTCTGTAAGCCTAACTTGGTCATAAGTTCATCCATAAAGGAATTCCTAAAATGGCTACCGTTGTCTGTGACGATCTCTTTGGGTACACCAAACCTAATTACCACATGATTGAATAAGAAACATGCTGCAGTTTTTGTCGTGTTGTTGAATGTAGGCATTTCCTCGGCCCACTTTGTAAAGTAGTCCACTGCTACTATGATGTAGTGGTGTCCTTTAGATGAAGGTGGGTTTATTGTCATGTAATCAATGTCCCATTTTGAAAATGGACCCACTGTTACTACAGGGTGTAACAGAGCGGGATGTGCGTGCAATTTTATTGTATATATCTGGAAAGGATGACATTTTTTAACATCATTAATGCAATCTTTAAAGATTGTGGACCAAAAGTATCCTACATGCAATATTTTTTTGGCAGTTTCCCATCCATAAAGATGACTGCCACGTGCTCCTGCATGGAAATCATTCAAAACTTGCTCAGCTTCTTCATGAACTAAACAACATCTTAGAATTAAGTCTATTCCTTTACGATATAAAGTATCCCCAATAATGAGGTATGTTCATGCTTGGTATCAGATGCGACGTCGTTCAATGTTAGAAAATTGAGCATCGATCCTTTGGGTTTGGAGATATATAATTAATGTTCCATACCAAGGATCAGTAGTGGAAATGAGAAATAAATATTCGTCTGCCCAAGACTCTTCTTCTATTGTTTCCTCTTTTTTGTCGGGTAACTCAGACACTAGTTCTACAAATGTTAAAGACTTCTTGGATTTAGCGTTTACGAATTCAAGATCAAATTCTTGCAAAATTACTATCCATTTTGAATACTTCCCCTCGATGATTCGACAGGAAAGAATGTGTCTCATGGGGTTCATTTCAACCACTATAGTCGTTTCTCTTGGAAGTATATAATGTCTAAGTCTTTGGACAACATGAACTACTACTGGGGCTAGCTTCTCCACCCAGGAATATATGAATTCGGGGCCAGCAAGGCCCTTACAAAGATAATATATGACATGTTCTCAATATGAATCATCCTCTTGGACCAAAACCATCCCTAAAGTGGATTCGATTGCTGCCAAATATAGCAAAAAATCTCTGGTATAGTCTGGGGTACTAAGCACTGGGGTTGACACAAGGGCTTGTTTTACTGCATCAAAATAACGTTGAGCTTGTTCATCCCATATGAACAGTGCATCTTGTTTTAAGAGACATGTGAGACCTTTAGAAATTTCAGCATAATCAACAATAAATCTTCTCAAGAATGTTGCTTTTCCTTGTAGGATTTGAAGCTGTCTATTTGTTTTCAGGGAAGGCAACTGCAATATTGCCTCAACCTTAAGGGGATCTACATGTATCCCATCCTTAGATACAATTAAACCAATTAATATCCCAGAATCCACACAAAATATGCATTTATGTGGATTCGATCTAATGTTATATTGTCGACATCGAAGGAAAACAACACGTAAATGTGCACAATGTTCAGCTCTTCTCCTAGATTTAGCTATCAAGTCATCGAGATAGACCTCGACAATTTTCTTAATATCATGAAAAGCATATGATATGGCTCTTTGAAAAGTATCCCCGACGTTTTTAAGGGAAAAAGTAATTTTTCGATAGGCAAAAGTGGCCCATGGGAAAATGAAAGTTGTTTTATGTTGGTCTTCTTTCTTAATCTGAATTTGATTGTAACCGGAGACTCCATCCATAAATGAAAAGATCTTGTTACTAACACACTAGTCTATAATCTGATCAATGAAGGGTGTGGGATAATTATCTTTGGGGCAAGCCAAATTTATATCCCTAAAGTTAGTACAGGCTCAGATCGTCCCTTATTTTTTTATTGACCAGAACAAGATTGGATACCCATTCAGTCAAAGGTACAGGGTAAATGAAGCCAGCTTTCAACAACTTCTCCACTTCTACCTTAATGGCAACATATTTCTTAGGATTTAACAAACGTAATTTTTGTCGTACGGGTTTGACATTTGGATAGTTTTTATCTTATTTTTGACAATGCTAGGATCGATGCCCGACATTTATTCATATGACCAAGCGAAAACATCACGGAACTCTTTGAATAGAGCAATATATTCTGTGTTTTCCTCTGGAGAGCAATTGGCACATATATTGATATTTTCGATGATGTCAAGCTTAATGGATATACTAATAGGAATGGTTTTTGAAATGTTTGTCAAATTTCCTTCCGAAAGCACATTGTGTGCTTGGAGAGGGCATTGGTACCTTTCCATATCATCATCAAGGTAATTTTTTTAGGTTTAACCTCTAATGAATCTAGTTTAGAAAGAAATGATGATCAATGATGCATGTCTTCCCATGGTCGTTATGAGATATTCATGACTTCCATGATCGCTTCATCAGATGAAAAGGTTTGATCGAAGAGGTCATGAATGTTGGGAGTATCGATAGCCCATATGGGTGATGTGTACGGTTCATATTCCTACAATGGAGAAGGATTTTGATCTAAGTCTGTTGAAACATTTTGAATTGCTTGATATGACATTTCTATGGCAGACAAAGGTGTACTACTTCTAGTTTCATCAAGTGTTTCCAAATGTGTTTCCTTTCCTTCACTAGTTTGAACTTGAATGTCCTCTATCGTAGTTCCATCTGATGAAGAGGAACCCATGGTTGTAGTGGATTTGGTCAAAACGAGTAATGGAAAGTTAACTTTTGATGTAATGGTGAAAAATGGAGCATTTTGAGGGTTAGATGTTGGTGGTGGGATTGTGAAGGTTCCCATGAGGGAAAAGTCTTTAAACATCCCAACTCCCACATCTTGAATCACTACTTGTTAATTTCCACAAAAGGTACATTTGAGTGGATACCAGTTTCAGGTGTGCAGTAACTAACTGATTGATAGTAATAATCTTCTCTTGATGAGGGAACCGAATTACTCAAAATATCGAAGATACTACTGACGTCATTGCATGTATCCAACTATGTCCCAATAGCAGATTGTAATCTATGGGTGCATCCACTACCTGAACATTAAATTGAACTATTTTACCTCCCAATTCAATTGGGCAACCCATAATGAGTCCATGAGGCAGGAACGAGTGCCCATCAAATGCTTTAAGTATGGTGTGGGATGGTTTCAAAGTGGGTGATCCTAAGCCTTTCCAACGTCCTAAAGACATGACACAAGTAGAGGCTCCTTTGTCTATAACAGTTCAAAAAATATTCATCCCATGTGATAGCACATTAATATGAAAAGTGACATGTGATGGAAGCCTACTTGTTTATTGTTCTAAGTCAAAGGTGATCAAACTGGTATCATTCGGATCGACTGCACCAATGGAAGAAAATAGTGTTTTTCGTTGAGTTGGACAACTTTGTAATACCTCCAAGTCCGACATGGCACAAGGTGCTTGAGCTAAGTCTTCCACTATACTCTAGTTTTGAGCTGCTCTCGCATTAGGATTATGATTTGATTTACGTAAAACCCAATTTGGGGGTCAAGGCACTATGTCAATGGTTGGTTTCTCGATAGTGAGAGAACCATTTGGTTTTGATCCTAATGAGTCTGAAACACTAGGTGGTGTGTCATAGGAATGAGCCCTTGTTTGAATATTGACCTCATGATCTAGTCTAATGATGTTAGAAATGGGTGGATTGCCCCATTGCGGAGGGTTTGCTTGGTTTCCCCCTTGAGGAGGGTTCGCTTGGTTTCCCCCTTGAGGGGGTACCGGAGCTGTAACAACCATCCGTTGTTGTTGTGGAAAAGGTTGAGTCAACACAACATGTTGTTGTGGTCCACTGCGTTTAGACAACATTTGATGAATGTCATCCATATGATGTCATAGGTGAGTAGGATGATCTCTTTGACAAATTTTGCAAGGATACTTGTTTTTTCGTTTCTCCTGATTGCCTTTTGGTTGATTATTCATTCTAGATGCATCTCCTGTCCCAGCATTAGCATTTGGATTTTTCTTTTGTTTTTTCTTTTTCCCTTTTTGGTCCATGAGGATTTCCGAAGTTTGGGTAGGATTTGTAGGTTGTTGGTTTTCCTGCCCAGCTGTGGGTTGAGAGGTTTGAACCGAAAATTTTCCCATTTGCTGGGTAAGTCGATCAATTTGGATGATAGAACCAATCACACCATCGGCATGAGGTCCTTTAGATGGCCTTGCTGGATTGGACGTAGGTCTCGCAGCAAGAGGTATTAAATCATAAATTATGCCTGATTGTGAATATATCAAATCCATTTGTTGGACACTCTGAATGAGTTGATCTTCGGCCATGGATCTTGACATAGCTACATCTTTGGCAAGAGTAGGAAATAGTGATTTTACAAACCAATATGCTAAAAATTGATCCGATATTTCTGCTTTAATAAACCTTCGACGTCTCCTCCACTCATGTATATGATCAGATATCGAAGTGGATTGCCTAAGTGAAGTCAAAAGTTTAGTACCCATCTCATAGCGGATAGGAAATTGAAAATGTGTCAAAAATACCATGGCTAAAGATGAAAAATTTGAGAATGTATTACGTGGCAATTCAATGTACCATTTCGCAACGGTTCCCATGAGGGTTCGTTGAAATAACCTAAACCGAATACTATCATTGACTAGGGAATTGGATGAACACCATAAATGAAATGTCATCACGTAATTTGACGGATCGTCCCCTGGTCGTCCATTGAACTTGGGTATGTATGAAGGAAGTTTGGTTGGTATGGTTGGCCATCCATTCATATGTAGAACAATATCATTGGGCAGTTGGGATAAATCCGGTAGATTCAATGTGCCTATCAATGGTAATCTGATAGGTGTTGTTATAGGTGTTTGATATGTGGGTGGAACTTGATAGTTCCACTGGCTTGGGGTATGATTTACGTTCCAAGGTGGATTGCCTCCTTGAAAAGGAGGACCCCGAAAAGATTGGTTATTCCAAGGGTTTTCCCATTCCATTGCGGGATGACAATGAAAGGTGAATTACCTCCTTGTGGATGTGGACTCCAACAAGGTTGATAGTTTCCTGGGATTTGACCATTCCAAGGATATTTTCCTTTTAATTGAGAAGTATTCCAATGTGGATTGCCCCCTTGTGGGGGAGGTTCCTAAAAGATTGGTTACTTCTGAGACCTATACTACTCGAGTTTAAGACATGATTCATAGGTGGAATGCCCCCTGGCATAGTGGTCGTTGGAGGTGTAGAGTTACCCCCAGACATTTTGCTAGGATTAGTAGGAGGATAACCTCCCGGGACATTACCACTCATTTGTGAATTATGGCTCCAGTTGGTGTTCATGTTCCAAGGTCCATTTCCTCCACTAGGAATATTACCATTCCAAGTTGTAGAGTTTCCTCTAGAAGTGGAACCTAGACAAGTATTAGGTTGACCAAAAGGATTCAAATTAACTCCTTGTAATTTTTGACCTTGATAAATCCTCGCCATATGGGAAACCCATATTTGGCAAGGTACACCCTCTAGTAGGGATACCTGTATATGAAGTGGATGTACTTCTAGTATTGGAACTTGGAACTGTACCAACTGGCATTGAAGTGTTAGTTGAACTTATGTTATTAACATACACGTTAACCGTTGGGATTGTCATTGGGGTCGAATTGGAGGTATTACCTCCTCCATCCACCATTTGGGGTTGAACCGATGTGCTTCCTAGAGATTCTAAGGAAGCCAAAGGGTTAAGTGTTGGATTTTGCATGTTTTTTAGTTATGTGAAAAGAGGGTTGAGGTTATCCAATGATTCGTTTACCGCAAGTATTATTGGGTTTGAAAGATTCAAAAGTGGTTTAGCAGGATCATTTGTATGGTTTTCTATTGTTTCAATTTCAAATGGAGCAAGATTATCAACTATTTATGTAGATGGTTCAGGATTAGGTTGATGTTTTTTTTATACAAAAGTGGATAAATTATATATAGGGAGGTGGTGTAACCACCAACAGAACCAAATTACAAAATGCTTTCACTGAAGAAATAGCTAGTTACCTAATTAGTTTCCCTTGAGGAAGCGGCAAAAACGTAAACCTCCCAATAACGCCCTTATGGTAGCAGCAATCCAATAGTCTGTAGCCTAATCAGAGTTTTTAACTGAAAGTCAAAGATAGCTAAATGCCTAATAAACTTAAAAACATAAGCAAAAACCTTCATGGACTTGGGGAGCCAGAGATGAGCAGGACGGCGAACCCAAACGAGAAAACAAAAGTCAACCTTCTGAACTAGAAGACATACCATTTTATTCATGCTTGATGAATTTGAGGGTGAGCTTGTCCATCTTGAGTTCTAGCTCGACAAGTTTCCCGGAGAGTGAGTGCTCTGTTCGCTTGACCTTCCTTTTAATTTTCTTCCTGAGAAAGACCAAATCCTTACTGACATGATCCAGATGCCATCCGCCTTCATAATCCATTGCGTTCACCTGGGATTGCAGTGAAATGAATTCCTGCTTTACTTCCTTGAATTTTTTATCCACCAAGGATGGAACCGACGCACTCGCGGAAGAGGAATCCACTTCCATTCTGTAAACCAACAGTCTCCAAGCAACTAGACGACAGAGCTCCCAATCAATCATCACAGTAAGAATGCCTCAGCCATTTGCATTCCTATTCTTTATATCCTTCATCGATGCAAAGTTCGATGTCACCTCATATCCCAGCGTACCATGAATCCAGCAAATGCCCAAGTGATTCGACACAACCTTCATACCAGAATTCATCAGGGTGTTGTATGCGCGGATGGTAAATTCACCCATGAAACTAAACATTGCATCTTCCTTTGACAAGACTACAGCAGGGTTCACCTCATGTGAGAGCCCCAAATCCATAATCGCCAATAATCTAGCGAGTCCTCTCAACGACGATCCTACGGTCACCTGTCCTGTTTCCATTTAAACGCGAGACAGAGCTCTGTGCATTTGAGCAAGTTTGGATTATGTCACGACGAGTGAAGGGACTGGTAGGAGGGTTATTAATATAGCCCTACGCATGGCCACGTGAACACCGCGCGCCAGGCGTCATAGCAGCCCGCTAGCACGTGGAGGAGCGAGGGGGAAGGGCCCACGGGGTGGCCCATGATAAGCCCCCGGTCCTATGGGGGGGGCAGAAAGATCCTTGATCATTAAAGATTAACTCCCCGGGGCTTAGGGATGCCCCTTTATTTGCCTCAAGGTCAGCATGGGGATTATTATCACGTAATATGTGATGGAAATCAATCTTGGTAAAGAGAGAGGCTTGCACCACTATCTTACGGAGAAGATGCCTCAGACCCAATTGAGTTGGCAAAATATTTTCAGCTAGCGCACATATGACAACTCTAGAGTCCCCAATGACGATTAGCTTGAAGATTCCCAATTCACCGGCTATCCTCAATCCTTGCCAAAGGGCCAAAGCTTCAACCATATTGTTGGTGTCGATGCCCAGTCCCCAAGCAAACTTGAACTCCATTGATCCTTCCAGAGTGAAGAAAACTTCGCCCCCCCTGCCGCCCCGCAGGATTAGGTTGATGTCGATCTTCTATATTATTGTTAATTGAATTTATAAATGGTTCAATTTCAAAGTCTTATGAGTTTTTTGTTTGTATCTGTCTCTGTGTTTTATCGGGGGCTTCAATTTTTGGTGACTCACCTCGCTGTCACCGTGATTGGTGGGTTGAGAGAGAAGCCACTTTGACGTTTAAGTTTTTAGAATTGAAAAATATATAAAAATGTAATCAAACAATTCTAAAGGAAATATAGACTCCAATAGAAACAAAAGTGTCCACACCACTAAAAATATCCCCAAGGAAGCAACAAGCAAACTTATTTCCAAAAAACCGAGGTTTAGTGAAAAGTTGGATTTTTAGAGGGCCTTCCAAAACTAGTAGCTCTTGAGGACATCACGCCTTAAGAATTACTAAATAGTGAAGTCATGAGAAACAGTTACATTGTTCTTCAATCGCCAGGGGTGCAAGTGTTAGCTCTTGGCTACTCACCCTCCCAAGGAGCTGAAACAACCTTGTGTCCATCTTAGGTATTGCAAGCATCCCCCACTCACAACAGCCTGTGTGATGCCCTAGGAAAAGAAACTATGGTTACCACTTCACAATCGATGGCCAGGTAGGACAGTCGTTAGTCTAGGATAACTCACATAGACTAGCTATCTCAAGAAAGTGATGTCACCTAGAGGACTTGTAACTTAACTGAGATACTGTAATGTGCTCATATCCCACCAAAGAAGCAAGAGGGGGGTACCACCCTTACTAATTTATATTGACCTCATTCTTAACGCTTGTGTTAGAAACGCTTTCCCGACAAGAAATATTTGCTACTAATGGATTTGAATCTCTTTAATCAATACTAGTTTCAATGTTCTGTGGATTTTGAGTGTTAACTCACCATCTTAACCCAAATCCGTAGCCTAATATTGTTGGTGATATCAAAGATAGAATCTTGGTTATTTTTAGATTAAGTGATGATTTTAAAGGTAATTCAATTAGTTTCAAGGAGTGGTGGTGAAACTGATGGTGTTGCGACTTATACTACTGAACCAATCCAATACACATATGCTGACTACTCTTTCCATTATTTCAATGAACTTCTATACTATGGGAGAGTAAGAGGTTCTTTGAGATCCTTCAGACATGCATGTTGCAAAATAAAATCACTTTTATAAAGTTGGAAAAAAGAAGTTTTTCAAATTTTTAGCAAGGGTTCAAGAGGTTGGCTTCAAACATAAGATGTGTTCAATTTGCTTCAACTATCACTAATGAGAAATGATTTTTTTTTTAATGTTCAATTTTTTTCTTGTTTCTAATAAGTCTCTTAAACTAATGTTTACATGTAGGACCGTGATTCAATTTTGATTTTTCATGACAAGATTTTACACTTGAGATCCACTTTCTCTTTCACAAGACCGCCCGAAAGCGCAAGTGAAAATGATGCTCATGGCTCGAAAATATGCTTCAAAACTTCAAAGGATTCCTATTACACTTGAGATCCATTTTCTCTTTCACAGGACCGCCTGGAAGCGCAAGTGAAGAGGATACTCATGGCTCAGAATTTTGCTAAAAAATAAACCTATATATTACACTTGAGATCCATAAAGAATTGGGAAGAAGATTGAATTGATTCATAATAGATGAACATGGAGAAATACTTACAGCCCTTGCAAGTGCCTTCCTTCTCCATAGCCTAGACCTAATCCTCTACCATCCATGCCTTTGATGCCCAAAACTTTGTGGTCACAAAAGTGAATTCTAGCCCTCAATTCCTCCAGAATGCCGTTGCTCTCCCCTAATTCACCTCATATGCCTTCCTTTTATAGGATTGGGCTTTGAGCACCCAATATCTTAACCATGAATGCAGGATTAGGATTTTTGAAGTTTTTTTATTATTGCCTTAAAAAAACCCACTTTACCTAGTTTTTAAGCATCAAACTTGATTTTCAATATTTTCAGGACAATTCATACCCATATTAGGCACTTTTTACATTGTGTAAGTTATAGGAACTGGGTTTTGGCCCTTAAGTGGTCATGGACTTGGCCTCTTTAGAGCCATGTTGTCTTCAAATATTCCTTCCTTTGTGGAAGTAGTGGTCAAATGAGAGATTGAAACTCTCAATTGTTCAAAAACTCTGATCTTCATGTTGCGGGCCAAGTAGAAATATGTTTTTAGACCAACACTCTCAAGGGTGTTAATTTTATTGTTAACATATGCCCCCTAATGTGTGAGGTCTGAAGCTATGCTGAGGGAGAAAATACATTGACAATTATTTTATTATGATACTCTTTAATGCCGAAGGTAGGATGGTAAAGGAGTGGGATCTTGAGCATAGGAGTTGAAAAGCACTTGGAAGTCAAACAAGGCAATAACCCAAATATACAATATCTTCTTGAGGCGGGCATACCCATGCTCAACAATAAACAAGCATGGCCACAAACAATGCATAATGGATCCATGTCAAAAAGCAAAAATGTATACAAGAACTTTTTTATGAGTGAAAAATATCTAGGTCTTAGTGGGGCTTTGACATGACAATCTAATCTTGCGCAACTCGAGCAATGCATCGATGAGTGATACGACTGTTTTTCTTAAGGTCTTCAAATAAACAATTGATAGTATGAGTTTATATCATGCGAATAAATGAGTCGATGCCGAGCATAATAAAACACCATCTGATTACCGGTTATTGATGTATATCGTTAACAGATGCGAGGAGACCCACTGATAATGATGATGAACTCCAAGGTACTTGAGTACAAACTGACAACTGTGAATAGATCTTATAGAATCAAACAATCAGGAGCCATTGATGTACACCCACTGTCATTTGCGAGGAATCTTGTGACTAATGACTACAAGATCCAATATACTCACTGGGGTTCCTAGATCCATTTCCTAGATGATGATTTGGAATCGATAGGAATAGATATTCAAAATGGATATTCGGAATTTCCATGGATCTCATGATTTTCATCGGCTTTTTGAGTCCACAACAAGACTCATAATCAGGAAATTCTGAATATCCATTCTGAAGCCAATCACCACAGAAACATAGCAACAGAAGGAACATATCTATCAGAAGGAGGGCCTTAATGCATCCCACATCAACTCACGTGAAACTGAGATTAATAGGATGATAAAATTTGGTAGAGCTGCGACATACAACACTGTATACTGACACAAGGAAGGCTGACATGATTGGTCAGGAATATTTGAGGAATGGCCGACACTGGTTTGACTTCCCTTGAACACATAACACGGCGCATAGTGACAATTGGAAACATAATACTTGAGTAACCAACCTTTGTGAAATTCACCAATTACAGATGAATTAACAAAAGATCCATAGATGACAGGAAGGATAACCTATTGATGGATATCAGTTTAATTTGTCTCCCCTAATTCACCTCATATGCCTTCCTTTTATAGGATTGGGCTTTGAGCACCCAATATCTTAAGCATGAATGCGGGATTAGGATTTTTGAAGCTTTTTTATTATTTCCTTCAAAAAACCCACTTTACCTAGTTTTTAAGCATCAAACTTGATTTTCAGGACAATTGATACCCATATTAGGCACTTTTTCCATTATGTGAGTTATAGGAACTGGTTTTTGGCCCTTAAGTGGTCACGGGCTTGGCCTCTTTAGAGCCACCTTGTCTTCAAACATTCCTTCCTTTGTGGAAGCAGTGGTAAAATGAGTGATTGAAACTCTCAATTGTTCAAAAAATCTGATCTTCATGTTGCGGGCCAAGTAGAAATATGTTTTCAGACCAACACTCTCAAGGGTGTTAATTTTATTGTTAATATATGCCCCCTAATTTGTGAGGTCCGAAGCTATGCTGAGGGTGAAAATAAATTGACAATTCTTTTATTTTGATACTCTTTAATGGCGAAGGTAGGATGGTAAAGGAGTAGGATCTTGAGCATAAGAGTTGAAAAGAACTTGCAAGTCAAACAAGGCAATAACCCAAATATACAATATCTTCTTGAGGCAAGCATACCCATGCTCAACAATAAAAAAGCATGGCCACGGACAATACACAGTGGATCCATGTAAAAAAGCAAAAATGTATACAAACAATTTTTTTATGAGTGAAAAATATCTAGGTCTTTGTGGTGCTTTGACATGACAATCTAATCTTGCGTAACTCGGGAAATGCATCGATGAGTGATACGACTGTTTTTCCTAAGGTCTTCAAATAAACAAATGATAGTATGAGTTTATATAATGCGAATAAAAGAGTCGATGTCGAGCATAATAAAACACCATCTAATTACCGATCATTGATGTATATCGTTAATAGATGCGAGGAGAGCTGCCAATAATGATGTTGAACTCCAAGGTACTTGAGTACAAACTGACAAGTGTGAATAGATGTTTTGAAGTAAAACTCTTATAGAATCAAACAATCAGGGGCCATTGATGTACACCCACTGTCATTTGCGAGGAATCCTATGACTAATGACTGCAAGATCCAAGGTACTCACTAGGGTTCCTGGACCCATTTCCTAGATCATGATTTGGCATCGATAGGAACGAATCTTTAGAATGGATATTCAGAATTTCCACAGATCTCATGATTTTCATCGACGTTTCGAGTCCACAACAGGACTCATCATTAGGAAATTATGAATATCCATTCTGAATCCAATCACCACATAAACCTAGCAACAGAAGGAACAAATCTATCAAAAGGAGGGCCTTAATGCATCCCACATGAATTGACACGAAACTGAGATTAATAGGATGATCAAATTTGGTAGAGCTGCGAGATCCAACATTGTATACTGACACAAGGAAGGCCGACATGATTGGTCAGGAATATTTGAGTAACGATCGATACTGTTTTGACTTCCCTTGAACACATAACATGACACATAGTGACAATTGGAAACATAATACTTGAGTAACCAACCTTTGTGAAATTCACCAATTACAGATGAATTAACAAAAGAACTATAGATGACAGGAAGGATAACCTATCGATGGATATATGTTCAAATTGTTGGTACAACTTCCTAAGTCAAATGTAAATGGTATACTTAGAACTGATGCAAGGATATGTGTCGTGTTCAAGGGCGACAAGGATTGACTGTTGCCAATTTTCTCCATGATGAATTATGAATAAATTCAATGATCTTCCGTTTTGATTTTTTGTGTTTTTTTAATTTTTCGTGCTTTTTCATGTATTAGCTCGAAAAAGAATAAAGAATGTTCTAGTACATAAGGGGGAATGTGTGTTGCAAGGGCGTGCGCCTATGTTTCAAGAGCATGGGCCAGGACGAGGCAAGGATATGTAATGCAAACATGGGTTGAGCTAGTTGTGCACACTCTTTCGGATGTTCCCTGCATAGGTAGGTTATTTGAAGTAGGATTATGTGTCGACAATTAACTATGATTTTTATCCAATATGGGATCTTGGCCAAGTAGGGAAAAAGGGGTGATGGTTTTATTTCATACTGATTCTTGTGAAAAATACCAAAACCATGAATCATGGTCTATGATTCAAATCCTGGATCAAATAGTTTGAACATGTCAATTCCGCCAAAATCCTACAAAAGTAACCATAACCGAACTGTTTAGGCAACCAATAAACTTTAATATCTTAAATAACAAAGAAAAGTAGATTATTCATTTTCTACCATTCTTATAGGAATTACCTCTTTCGAGGATGCATCTCAGAAGCAATGAACCATTTACTCGGTAATTTGTCGGTTGTAGGTGAGTCTTCATGACAGATTAGGAAGTCGAAACAGTTCAAAAGTGTTTTTTTTTGTTTTGAATTTTTCATATATTCAATTTTTTATGGAAAATTTTGGATATTTTATTTTGAAAAAATAAAAAGGGAGAAAGCGTTTATACTACTCTTTTTGATGTGTGCAAAGTTATTGCAAAGAATTATCTTGAACTTAAACACACTTTTTGGTTTATGATATAATCAATTTTTCTTTATACAAAGGAATGTTATTTCGAATTTTACTCATGATTTGAAAGATTTGCTCAATTATGGGTCCATGCATTCAATACATGCTTGCTTTATCGGAATGATGTATGTCAAAGATGCCAATCAAGTACGTAGTTAGCTAAGGAATCAACTAGACTATTTGAACTTCTAGGAACATGAATATACTCAATGAATTCAAAATGACATTCTAGAAGACGAACTCGTAGAAAATTTCTAAACAATATAGGATACTGAACTTGATACTAACCATTTAACTAAGATACAACAAGTTGTGAGTCTAGTTTAACAATATTTCGTTGTTAGCCTCGACTAGAAGCTCAATGGCTGCGCTATACTCTGTAACATTATTGGTTGTAGGTCCAAGGAAAGAGCCTCCCGAACTAAAGACTTGATTGGCAGGCGTGAAAATTACCCATGCAGCGGAAGCAATGTTCTGAGAGCTATGGCTGGTGCCATCCACATATTCCAATTAAGTGAAAGTTTCCAATGACACATGCCAAGTACAAATACCAAGCAAGATAAGCGTGTGCACGAAATAACTATTGTGCAAAAGTTTTTTACATATCATACAACATAATACAACAAAATGTCGTGAGGCTTTAGTGCCTACGCAAAGTATTTCTTTAGATAGAGACCATTTCTGATCTCTGACAAGGGATCCCCATCATAATTGACTAACTCATATGCACCTCTTTTTAACATTGTTTTGACAACAAGTAGGCCGAACCATTTATGTACGAATTTCCCTTTTCCTATTTTATCAATGTCTTGGTCATAAACCAAAACCAAATCACCTTCTGGACTCGAGGATGGGATACTATTTCATATTGGGATTTGACTCTTTTCTTATGTGCTTCTATGTTTAATGAGGCATCTCTTCTAGTTTCATCAAGAGAATGAAGGTGGAGAAGTCTTTCTTCTTCTGTAGAAGTGTTAGGTAAGAGTTTGATAGCCAGTTTTAATGATAGGATCTCACATTCAATCAACAACACAACTTCTTCTCCATAAACTAGAAGGAAAGTAGTGAAACCATTCGTCATTTTAGCTGAGGTACGGTAACCCCAGAGAGCAACAAACAACATCATATGCTAGTTAGTTTTGTTCTTATTAACCATTTGCTGCAACATGGTCTTCAAAACCTTGTTGATGGCTTCTACTTGACAATTACATTGGGGATAATATGGTGAGGAAAAATAATGCTGTAAGCCTAACTTGGTCGTAAGTTCATCCATAAAGGAATTCCTAAAATGGCTATTGTTTTCTGTGACAATCTCTTTGGGTACACCAAACCTAATTATCACATGATTTAATAAGAAATATGTTACAGTTTTTGTCATGTTGTCGAATGTAGGCATTTCCCCAGCCCACTTTGTAAAGTAGTCCACTGATGCTATGATGTAGTGGTGTCCATTATATGAAGGTGGGTTTATTGTCATGTAATCAATGGCCCATTTTAAAAACAGACCCATGGTTACTACAGGGTGTAACGAAGTGGGATGTGCGCGCATTTTTATTGTATATATCTAGCAAGGATGACACTTTTTAACAACAGTAATGCAATCTTCAAAGATTGTGGGAAAAAGGTATGCACGCAATATCTTTTGGGCTGTTCCCATCCAGAAAGATGACCTCCATATGATCCTGCATGGAAATCATTCAAAAGATCTGTTAGAATATTACTAAGACATCTACAATAGAAAAAATCAAATCAAATGATCCAAAACTGAAGATCCATGCATAAAAGAAAATCAAGATTGGTGACTATACCTCACTGTGGGTACCGCACTGCTATATTGAAGCACAGAGTGGTGGCACCGCACATTGCTAAGCCAAAAAGGGAGGTGCTAGTGTGGTAACACTCTATATACACTACTTAAGGGCGTTACCAAGCTCAGAGGAAAAAACGACACTAGATCTAAGCCAAATTTCTTGAAAAATGAAAAATCAAGGGTTGAATCAGGTCGATTTTGACCTCTAGAATTGAACTAAATCCCTCTAAGACCAAGATAAACATCCATCAAACGATTTAAAAAGTGAGAAACACCTAAACAAGGGAAAAAACTCAAGAAAACTATTTTAAAGAGAAGAAACCCTTAGCTCCCTAGTGGAGTCGCCATTCAGTTAGTGGAGTATTCTACAACTGAAGCAATATCATACTCTCCTATTTCTATGGGGTGGGTGAAGCCCAATTGATAGAAAACAAATCAATTATCACACTAATCCTAAGATCTGAAACCCTTTTCCATTGATTTTGAGAAGGGGAGGAAGAGAGGAGAATACCTCTTCATAGCCTTGATGTTTAATGAAGTCGCTTGATGGTTTTCCTTGCAGCTCCTTAAGTTTCCTTCACACCTGCAAATCTCACTACCAGATCCTCCCTACCAAACTATCTTTCTAAAATATGGGTTAGATCTAATTGTCTACCGATTCTACATCTAACATGAAGCTTAAATAGAAAACATTGAACAAGAATTGGGAAGAATATTAAACTGATTCATAATAGATGAACATGGAGAAATACTTACAGCCCTTGTAAGTGCCTTCCTTCTCCATAGCCTAGACCTACTCCTCTACCATCCATGCCTTTCATGCACAAAACTTTGTGGTAGAAAAGTGATTTCTGGCCCTCAATTCCTCCAACATGCCTTTGCTCTCTAATTTGTCTCCCATAATTCACTTCATATGCCTTCCTTTTATAGGATTGGGCTTTGAGCACCCAATATCTTAACCCTTAATGTGGGATTCGGATTTTTGAAGCTTTTTTATTATTGCCTTCAAAAAACCCACTTTATCTAGTTTTTAGGCATCAAACTTGATTTTCAGGACAATTAATACCCATATTAGGCACTTTAGAGCCACCTTGTCTTCAAACATTCCTTCCATTGTGGAAGCAGTGGTTAAATGAGAGATTGAAACTCTCAACTGTTCAAAAACTCTGATCTTCATGTTGCGGGTGAAGTAGAAATATGTTTTCAGACAAACGCTCTCAAGGGTGTTAATTTTATTGTTAACAGATGCCACCTAATGTGTGAGGTACAAAGCTATGCTAAAGGTGGAAATACATTGACATTTATTTTATTCTGATACTCTTCATTCTGACACTCTTTAATGTCGAAGGTAGGATGGTAAAGGAGTAGGATCTTGAGCATAGGAGTTGAAAAGCACTTGCAAGTAAAACAAGGCAATAACCCAAATATACAATATTTCGTGAGATGGGCATACCCATGCTCAATAGTAAACAAGCATGGCCATGAACAATACATAGTGGATCCATGCCAAAAAGTGAAAATGTATACAAGAACTTTTTTTATGAGTGCAAAATATCCAGGTCATTGTGGTGCTTTGACATGGAAGTCTAATCTTGCGCATCTCGGGAAATGCATCGATGAGTGATACAACTGTTTTTCCTAAGGGTCTTCAAATAAACCAATGATAGTACAAGTTTATATCATGTGAATAAATGAGTCGATGTCGAGCATAATAAAACACCACCTGATTACCGGTTATTGATGTATACCATTCATAAATGTGAGGAAACCCACCGATAATGATGATGAACTCCAAGGTACTTGAGTACAAACTGACAAGTGTGAATATATATTCTGAAGTTGAACACTTATAAAATCAACCAATAAGGGGTCATTGATGTATACCCACTGTCATTTGCGAGGAAGCCTGTGACTAATGACTACAAGATCCAAGGTACTCACTAGGATTCCTAGATCCATTTCCTAGATGATATTTTGGTGTCGATAGGAACAAATATATCAGAAGGAGGGCCTTAATGCATCCCACATCAACTGACGCGGAAATGAGATCAATAGGATGATATAATTTGGTAGAGCTGCGATATCCAACACTGTATACTGACACAAGGAAGGTTGACATGATTGGTAAGAAATATTTGAGGAATGGACGACACTGGTTTGATATCCTTTGAACACTTAACACGATGCATAGTGACACTTGGCAACATAATACTTGAGTAACCAACCTTTGTGAAATTCTCCAATTCCAGATGAATTAACAAAAGATCCATAGATGACAGGAAGGATAACCTGTTGGTGGATATTTGTTCAAATTGTTGGTACAGCTTCCTAAGTCAAATGTAAATGGTATACTTAGAACTGATGAATGGATATGTGTCTTGTTCAAGGGAGACAAGGACTGACTGTTGCCAATTTTCTCCATGATGAATTATGAATAAATTCAATGATCTTACTTTTTTAATTTTTTGTGTTTTTTAATTTTTAGTGATTTTTCATGTATTAGCTCAAAAAAGAATAAAGATTGTTATACTACATAAGGGGGAATGAGTGTTGCAAGGGCGTGCGCCTATGTTTCAAGAGCATGGGTCATGACAAGGAAAGGATATGTACTACAAACATGGGCTGAGGTAGTTGTGCACACTCTTTTGGAGGTTCCCTCCATAGGTTGGTTATTTGAAGTAAGATTATGTGTCAACGGACAGTGAAATATAACTTATTAACTATGATTTTTATCCAATATGGGATCTTGGCCAAGTAGGGAAAAAGGGGTGATGGTTTTATTTCATACTGATTGTTGTGAAAATACAAAAACCATGAATCATGGTCTATCATTCAAATCCCAGATCAAATAGTTTGAACATGTCAATTCCTCCAAAATCCTATAAAATTTTGAACATGGACTTGGCCTCTTTAGAGCCACCTTGTCTTCAAACATTCCTTCCTTTGCGGAAGCAGTGGTCAAATGAGAGATTGAAACTGTCAATTTTTCAAAAACTCTGATCTTCATGTTGCGGGCGAAGTAGAAATATGTTTTCATACCAACACTCTCAAGGGTGTTCATTTTATTATTAAAAACCCCCTGAACATACGTTTTATAACCCACGGGCTCCTGACGCGATAGCAATATCGGAGGCTCCTCGTATGCACATTTGAGTGCATACACATGTTGAAATGACTAATGAGGAGGAGGAGTACATGGATGAGGGTTTCATTAATATATTAGCCCTTTTCATTATGAATTCGACTGAGTTCGATTGTTACACTGAAATCTTTCCATCTTGAGCCATGTGTCAACCTTGTTCCTAATCCCTAAAGTTCCCTTAGCTAAACTAGATTGATTTTGAGGTTGTTCCTACCCCTTTTACCCTCTCTAGGTAGGTTGACGCTCTTCCTACTAACGCAAGGTGCACCAACCCCTTGCTGGCACTCTTTTTGGACTGATAAGGTGTGCCACTGGCACTCTTTCCCATCTTGCAAGGTGCGCCAGCCCTTCTTTGGCGCTCTGTCTCCTACTGCAAGGTGTACCATCCCCTCTCCAGCACTCTGTCTCCTACTGCAAGGTGCGCCAGGGGTGTTTAGAGGGAAAAATTGGAAGCTTCAAGGCCCTTCTTGAATGTGGATGAGGTGGAGGATCATCCCTAGCTTCTAGGTGAGGTGGAATTCGGTTTCCTAGCCTAATGGGAGGATCCCTTAGACCTCTCCTCTTAATATTAAACCTCCTCTATCCCTTTAGCCTTATAAATTGAACCCTCTCTCCTTTATGAAGGAAGGAAGGACTATGGTACGTTTATGCTGGTGGAATTTCTAGGTGATCCCTATCATCCTTTGGGAGGAAAAATCTCATCCTTTGGGAGGCATACCATCACTCTTTGGAGGCTTGGCTTGGATTGTTGGATGGAAGGTTGCAGCATTAAGGCTAGGTTGTGACATCCCTTCTTTATGTAATTCTATTTATCTCCTTGATTATGGTAATACCAAACTATTTCCATAAATGTTATTGTGTTAATGATATTTAGATCTTTCTTCCTTAACTGTTCGCTTAGATCAGCTTAAATCTATGTATGCTTTCACCCTTTGTTTGTTCTGTCTCTTTGATAAGGTTTTTTAACAAGAGATTTGAAGGCCCGGAGCTTGGAGCAACAAGGAGGATAAGACTTATAGATTTGAGGAAAGGTACTCATCTCTTCATCCTGTATCTTGACTGATCTAGGAAAGTTGTTTAGTATTCTGTACTTGATTTGTTCTAGATCCACTTGGACTATGGAGATCTGGCTTGAGTCCGCTTGAGTAGATTTATCTAGTAACAAATTTGGAGACCATACTGGGGATTAACATAGATCTGATTTCCTTTGTATTTGATTTCATGTCTGTTTATCAATCCTTTTTCTAGCCTCTAGAGACCCTCCTACCTTTGGATTTTGTCTTTTGAAAGTTTCTTGGACCTCCTTGACTCTTTTGGGGATTAATATTAGACCTATAGCCCTTCTCCCTTTGTAGATTTGACCTCTCTAGCTCTCTAGCGTACCTGGGTAGTGTATACAAAGCACCACTCTCATGCTGGCACTCTTTCCATTAAGAGTAATTTCACCACTGGCACTCTTTCCTTGTGTACTAAGTGTGCCAGCCCCTCTCTGGCACTCTGGTGCGTCAACCCTTCAAAACTTAGATATTAGCTCATATTTCCTTCATTTTTAGCTTTTTGTCTGGTTGATAGTGATCTATAGGCTGTCTATTATAGTCATAGAACCCCTAGGTCTAGCTTTGTTTGTGTTTGGAGTTGATTTTGTTGATTAGGGATGTTTTTCTAGTCAAGTAAGTGACTTAGTTGTGGAGGGAAATTTTAATCCCCCACCTATTGGTTCAGTCTTTCCATCCCTGATAACATTACCAGATCTGATCTGCAAACCCTTCCTCCACCCTCAATCATTGAGTTTCGGTTGCATTTTGGTTTATTTGGAGCAATTCTTGAGTGTTTTGGAGTTGTTTGGATGCTTGTCATCTTTCCTTTTGATTTCTAAATGAATAGGGTGTTGTATCCATTCTCTTATTTTTTGTTTATAGATCTGAAAAGAGTTTAGTTATCAAGTTTCAGTTTGATACATACATTTGAAAATCAAAGTGCTTCCCTACTTTGTTTGATACATTGTTGAGATTTGTTGCATCTTTGATTTCATTTGTGCTTTTTGGACTATTATTGCAGAAAGTTAGACTTGCTGCCCTCTAGGAAGGGATTTTTCTTTTCCTTACTATTTAGGTTCATGTTGGTTTGAAAAGAAAACTCTTTCCCTACCTTAGGTAGTGTTCATCGAAGGAGAAATGTGCATCGTCATGTAGCTAGGGTTTGCATTATTTTTACATTTCCCATCTACACCTCATGCATCCACTTAACCGCATAAGATAAAATTAATGCTAGCTTAGGATTAAAATCATTTAGTAACTATGTGTAAGTTAGAGACATGTTCCAACATCTTTAAGCGTGGCATCTGTCATTGTTTGCCTACACTGCATTCCGAGGGCTTGTAGTTCTTCCATGTACCGACCAGTATATCGAATGGATTTTCACTTACCTTTGGGTTTATAGAAAAGTACTTCACGTACTCGATATTATATTGAAAGGCTCTTGTCGAGCGGTTTTGCATTAGACAACACCACTACGGAGTTGATCTCCCCCATACCTAGTGTATATCAAGAGACCCTTTTAGGATTCCTGTGACCGACTGAGTTAACCTTTTGGCTGTCTTGGCATCACAATACATCGAAAACAGCACTCAAGGAGATTAATATGCACATGTCATCCAGGTAGTCAGGTATTTAGGAAAGGGTACAATCCCAATCCTCCTTGTCACATTCCACTATTGGACCCTGCGGTATATAACGAGTTGTGAAGCCTTGATAATCTCGTGAGAATCTTGAATTTTGATCCACTCCTATTCACACAAATTTCTTGTTGTTTTTAGACTTGAGAAGTGTTTGATTTGTGTGGTACTTCAAACACTCTTAGAGAGTTTAGATATGGGATACTCCTTGGGGACCACAAATCAAGAGACCCCTTTTTAGGGTATGTCTTTTGTTTCTCCCCCTTGTGGAGTTGTTGGTCCTCCCTTCATGGCCACTTTGAGTCTTCTTGGATTGACTATAGGATTACAGGTATGGTTATTCTCCAATCCTATTATACCAAATGCACCTTTTGTGTCGGATCACAATCCTTCACCGCATGTGCATCGACCTCATGTTAATCCTTCTCCTTCTTCCTCGAATGCTTAATCAACTTCCCTTTCTTCCTCTTCACATGTTGAAAACTATGATGTTAGTAAATGGGAGGGTAAGAAGAAGACAAAAAGGAAGGCTAAGAAGAAGAGCACTATGCAGAAGGTCACAACTCCAACCTTTGATCGTCATGTTGGAAACCCATCTGCCACCGATCGTAGTGCTGAGAATGTTGAATTGCCCATAAAAACAACTTGTAAGCCTAAGTTCCCTTGTAGACTCTACAAGGGTGACCATCTTCTGAAAGATTGTCATGGTCTGTCCTGGGTCTTAGAAGTGTGGTTTAAGGCTTTCCAACACCCGATGTCATTAATATATGGTCCAAAGGATGAAAAGGAAGGCTAAGAAGAAGAGCACTAAGCAGAAGGTCACAACTCCAACCTTTGATCGTCATGTTGGAAACCCATCTGCCATTGATCGTATTATTGAGAATGTTGAATTGCCCACAAAAACACCTCGTAAGCCTAAGTTCCATTGTAGACTTTGCAAGGGTGACCATCTTCTGAAAGATTGTCATGGTCTGTCACGGGTCTTAGAAGTGTGGTTTGAGGCTTCCCAACACCCGATGTCATTAGTCTTTGGTCAACATACTGATGATACCTCGTCAACTGGCGAATCTGTAGTTAAGAGTCAGAAAGAAAAGGTTAGATATCCTTCTTGTTATGTAAGGACATGTACCTTACTTACTGTTCCTCGGCAATGGATTCCAACAGGTTATCGTAAGTTGTCTCTTGACATCCCATTGGTTGATAGAGTATTCGATCCAGTTCCATCCTCGGTCGGTTCCACTCTCTCTTTAGAGAGTGAAGAATGAATAGTTCATCCCACTCTTCCTTTGGAGAGTGAGGTTAAAGTGGTCGAGTTATGTCATCTCCACTTGACCCCACTCTTTCTCCATAGAGTGTTAAGATTGAAGTAGTTGGTTCGAAACAGTCTTCATCCTGTCCCTCTCTTCTAGTTGAGAGTGAATTGAAACCACCCGAAGTTTTTCGTATTTAGTTCTGATTGTTCTACGCAAGAGGAAATTTTGTCTCTTTCGATAGAACCCTCTCCAAGTAATGAGGTTATTTCCTTTGACTGGAGTAGTCTAACAGAATCTCGTCTTCATTCAAGTGTTCCTTTCTAGATATCTGTGCAAGTTACTACTAAGAGTATAGTCCGCACTATTGTTGACAAAGGGTATTCTGTTAGAATTATATCCTCTATACTTGGAAAGCCATAGGTTCTCCTCTGCTTGTGCTAGCTATTGATAAGAGACTGGCCTTTAATCAAATACCTACCGTGCCTTTAGGGATCCTTCCTCATTTTCCTATCACTTTATGAGGGAAAACTGTCTGTATCGATGTCATTGTCATCCAAGGTCCCTTAGATTTGAATTGCTCCTTCGTCATGATTATGTTTATGCCATGAAGTTTAAAGTGTACATGCTCTTTCGAGTGATGTATTTTCCCCATGATGGGAAGATTGTGACCATTGATCAACTTTCCTTTGTTAAACCTAATCATCGTATGACTCCTATTCATCAGACTTCCCTGAATATTCCGCATGTTCTTGTGGTTCCTTCCCCTTCAGCTGACATGTCTCTTACCTCTAAACATCATGACGAAGTTCAGTCATTTGAAAAGCTTAGTTTCTTTTCCTCATGAGGAATATTTGGGGGCATGTCTCCAATCTATGGACATCATATTGGAGTTAAGTCAGTAGCTTCTTATCTAATGGGGAAACCTACCAACCTCTGGACATGATGTTGGCCAAGAATTGGTTGTGAGCAAAGTTCCCTTTCTATGCCAAGCTCGTTAAAAAATGAAACAAGCACAGGTGAGCAAAGTTCCCATCCCGTGTCAAGTTCATTAAAAATGAAACATATTCCTATGAGCATAGTTCCTATTCTGTTTCAAGCTTGTTAAAAAATGAAACGGATGCTTACGAGCATAGTTCCCTTTTCTGTGTCAAGCTAGTTAAAAAATGGAATGGATGTCCTCGAGCATAGTTATCTTTCTGTTTCAAGCTTGTATAAAAATGAAACAGGTCACTTTGAGCAGTGCTTATTCTTGCAATTTAAAGATTGTTAAAAAATAAAACTGACTTTGAGCAGAGTTCCCTTTTCATGTCAAGCTCGTTAAAAAATGAAATAGATTCTTCCATTATGTCAAGAATCAATACTTGAACCTTCATTTCATCTGCTTGTAGCATTTGATCCTCTTCCTTCCTATGTTTCTGGTGAAGGTTCTCCTAGAGATAACCTAAAATTTAGTTAGAAAAGAGTAAGCAAACGAAATGAAGCTTGGGAGGCATGTATCCTACCTCTTTATATCAGAGTTAGGTTACTTAACAGTTATATTAGGGGCAAGTATCAACCACTAGGCGCCGTGTTGGTAAATCACTCGTCAATGGGAGTCATTTTGAGCAGTCTTTCTTTCAGTTTCGAGCTCATTAAACCAATAAATGATACCTTGAGCATAGTTCCTATTCTATTTCAAGATCGTTAAAAAATGAAGCAAATACCCTGAGCATTCTTTCAACTGATCTTCGAGCTCGTTAAAAACATTAATATGGTTTTGAGCCGACTTTGTATCTTTTCCATGCTCTGGATTCAAACATGAAAAAGGTTTCGATGACCTTTTTCACCTTCTGCGTGCTCATTAAAAACTCAGTGAAGAGGTATTGAAAGTAATTTTACTGTTCTTCACACTCTTTAAAATTGGATTATGAAAAAAGAACCCTAATAGAGTCCTCTTTAAGCTTTTTTCAGACTCTTAAAATGTGAAAATATCATCGAGTGAACTTCTCTTCTTCACGCTTGTAAAAGGACCTAAAGAGCCATCTTCCTGGTGATAGTTTACTCCTTTTTCGGACTAGGGGGCACTAGTTACGAAAAAGACATACTCCAACCAATCATGACTGGAAGAGTTCTCCTCGGCATTATTTTATACCTTTTTGGGCCTAGAGGATTAAATCTATGAAAAATTCCACCCTGTAGTCTTGTTGGTCATTTCATATTCTCTAAATTTTAAATGACAAATGAGTTTACTTTCATCGGACTCATAAAATCAAACGATGAAGGATCCTTTTCTGGGAATGAAACCCTCCTTTCTCAGGTTCCTAAAACGTATGAGAATGGACTCATCATCTGATAAGCTACAACAAGTGTTTGTTACCCTCTTTGAACTCGTAAAAATGAAAAGAGGTACTCATCCTTCATGATAGGGAAATTAAGGGAAGAGTTTGTATTTCGTTCTAGTTACGACAACACATAGTCACTCTTGACATGGCACTCGTCTACATATGCATTCAGTACTTGGGTAATCCATTTGTATTCAAGTCCTGCTGATTCCTTGAGTTTTCGTGCTCATTTGTGTTGTCCAAGAATGCTCCCACCATCAGTTGCATTGGGGGATTGATATCAGTCTCGTTAAAGTTAGTACTACTAAGTCATTTCATGCCCATGTTCAAGAGAAGTTTGGTCTTCACTATCTGCAATCATCTTACCTTCTATCATGTTGTTCATCTTTGAGTTAGTCTCATATATCACTCTGCTATCTAATTTACTCTAAAACATCTGTGATCATGTTTTGTGTCGATGATGGGGGATACACCATGGCCATCCTTCGATGAGTCTATTCCTGTTGACTTCAATTCATCATCCAGGAATTGACTTAGAAACCAAGTTAAGTACCTTGAAGCCTGCATGCCTTAATGAAAGGTTTCCTTGCTTTCAGGAGTAGGATTTCAATAATGACCTTTGACTGAAATATTGGACTGAGTGTTCGACTTAAATTCCTTTATTCACACTCGAGAGGATGTACTGAGATACCTTGGGAATCATGGACATCAATGGTGATTTCCCTCATGCTTGTTAATAATTTACATTAATGACTCGTAATCAAGTGGTTTCTACCGTGTTCAACATCAAAACATTGTAATCACATGGTTAGAATCGTATCATTGCGGGGTTGTCTTGAAGACCTTGGGTTATCTGAAGTTTTTCCCAGGTTGTGATGAAATTTGTTTCGAGTCATATTACATAGATCCATTTTGTATTGGTCATGGTTGTGTTATCATCTCATCATGGATCTACGTTTGTGTCTAGTATCCATGATTGTGTTTAGTTGATCTCTACCACCATGGATCTGTAGTTTATTGGTCGACAACCATGTTATGAGTCATGTGAGACTTGAGTCAGTTGTACTGAAACATCTTCAAACCAACATCCTTGCCTTCGATTTCTTCACTTCACAAAGCATTCACCTATAACATTCCTCTAACTTCATGCTTTGGGGGGCATTTTGTTACACTAAAATATCGTCATCTTGAGCCATGTGTCAACCTTGTGCCTAATACCTAAAGTTCCCTTAGCTAAGCTGGATTGATTTTGAGGTTGTTCCTACCCCTTTTACCCTCTCTAGGTAGGCTAGCGCTCTTCCTCCTAAGGCAAGGTGCACTAGCCCCTTTCTGGCACTCTTTTTGCATTGAAAAGGTGTGCCACTGATAGTCTTTCCGCTCTTGTAAGGTGGGTCATCCCCTCTCTGGTGCTTTGTCTCTTACTACAAGGTGTACCAGGGGTGTTTAGAGGGAAAAATTGGAAGTTTCGAGGCCATTCTTGAAGGTGGATGAGGTGGAGGATCATCCCTAGCTTCTAGGTGAGGTGGAATTCAGTTCCCTAACCTAATGGGAGGATCCCTTAGACCTATCCTCTTAATATTCAACCTCCTCTATCCCTTTAGCCTTATAAATTGAACCCTCTCTCCATTATGAAGGAAGGAAGGACTATGGTACTCTTATGCTGGTGGAATTTCTAGGTGATCGCTATCATCCTTTGGGAGGAAAAATCTCATCCTTTGGGAGGCATACCATCACTCTTTGGAGGCTTGGATTGGATTGTTGGGTGGAAGGTTGCAGCGTTAAGGCTAGGTTGTGACATTCCTTATTTATGTAATTCTATGTATCTCCTTGATTACAGTAATGCCAAACTCTTTCCATAAATGTTATTGTGTTAATGATATTTAGAGCTTTCTTCCTTAACTGTTAAATAGATCAACTTAAATATATGTATGCTTTCACCCTTTGTTTGCTTTGTCTCTTTGATAAGGGTTTGCAACAAGATATTTGAAGGCCCAGATCTTGGAGCAACAAGGAGGAGAAGACTTATAGATCTGAGGAAAGGTACTCATCTCTTCATCATGTATCTTGATTGATATAGGAAAGTTGTTTAGTATTCTATACTTGATTTTTTCTAGGTCCACTTGGACAAGGGAGACCTGGATTGATTTCGATTGAGTAGATTTATCTAGTAACATCGATAGCTGGTGGTGGAGGTGGCTCATTAGTTCGCAGGGTGGCCGCATGGTGAAATTGCCTCTAAAGGCAGTGGGATCCCTCATGGATTGCACAGGTTGGATTTTATTTGGCCTTTGGCACTTATTAGAATGTTTTAGGTTGGCTTGAGGGTATTCTCTTTGGATCCCCATGGAGTATGCTAATCTGTGGATTTGGTTCTGGTTATTTGTTGATTTTGTTATCGGTAGATTTGGTTCAGAGAGCCACCCTTCACAGGTACCGAGGTTTTGGGTCCGCTCTCTGTGAAACTGGTTCTGATTATGGAGCTGCTTTCTTTGCTCTCAGAAAGTATTAGTGGATGCTTCCTTTGATATCTAGTGCTCTCGGCCCGATTCCTGGTGCTTCTGGGTGGCACTCTAGTAAGTTTTTGTCTGCCCGTGACTCTATTTCTTTTTTTAGACACCATTCTGCATCTTTTTTATTTCCACCAGTTAACGCCTTGGGTTGGACTCTTCCTCGATCTGTCTACGAGCCCATCCTTGTGTTTAGTGGGGTAGTGCTCCCATCCCCCATCTGAGCACCAGTCTCGTCTTTGCTCCTTTTCAAGCTCTATAATCTCTGTGTTAGATCCTCTATGCGCCTCAACCATGCCTCTGCAAAGACACACTCGCAATCTATCCAACCCTCTGGGTCCCTTGTCTAGCTCCTCTACTCCCCTAACATATCCATGCAAAGCATTGTGCACTCGACCTGTTTAGAAATTCAATTATGTCCCCCATTCAAGCGAAAATAGAAGAAATTGAAAGTGAAGCTCATCTCACTAGACGTTGTCTCACCGAACATGAGGTGAAGACTGAATTTGAAGCCCTGGTCCCCTACCCGGTCTATGCAAGAGGATGAAATTACCTACACCTGAAAACCTTGGATTAATACTGGAAAAAAAAATATGTTATGGGCCATGCCCTTGTCGAAAGGGGGGAGTCCCACGAGGCAATACTCTTGAAGCTAGATGATCTATCCCATCATATGCATCAAATTGCGGGACACCTAGGGATCAAGCTAGTCGAATTCTTGGACTCAGCCTTGATGATACTGATATCAAGCCCGATATAGGCTAGTTTTATTATTCTCTGTTTTTGCTTATTTTCTGTTTCTTATGAATATCTGTAAGCGTTATGTGTTAAAGAACTCTCAGACTCGATGGTTCAACCTCATTTCGTTTAGAGGAATATTTTAATCTTTTGATAACGTGAGCATGTTTTCCCTATGTAGGGAGTGCTCATTTTGGATACTCTTTTTTGTAAACCTTTTGGAAGGAAATAGAAGGAATTATCTAATTTACAAAACAAACAAAAAAGAATTTCACCACATAGATAGAATTATATGAATTGATAAGATAGATAGATTGATTATAAATATAAGGCCTTATTCATTAATAACATAGTAGAGTAATGTTGATCACACAATTTTTTAAAGTATGGAAAGTAGTTGGGGGGAGCAACAAGGTTTAATTTTAAATTTTACATAGAAGTTAAAAAAATCAAAATCAATATAGATTAGACTTAAATCAAGATGTATGACTGAGAGGGATCAATTTTTTTGAGGGGTAAAAACTTTATATTAAAATTTTACACATTAAGAAAAAATTACGCCTCAAGTAATTTAATCCCTTTCAATGCTCCAAGTTTTAGATGGATATTTAAATTTTATTTTCATAAAATAAATGACTTTTTACAATAATATTTTAAGATTGCAAAAAAAAGGAATATTGTTGTTAAAATAATATAAAAAACAATGAGTTTATCCAAAATAACATTTTTACATACATCGGAGGACTTGAAATTAGCTGCGCTGAAGCCAGGCCGCGCCCTTTGCTGCCGCCGTCCTGGTCCTCTCCTTTCCGATCATGGCTTCGCCAGAGGGAGGGCTTCCCCCTCCCTCGTCTTCTTCTGCCACGGAAGCCTTCAATCTGCTGCTTCGCCCTCTTGGAGCTGCCCCGATTGCCCCAGCCATCCCGAAATTCATTAAAAAGCTAGACTCAATTCCAGAAATTGATCTTCCAAGCGAAATCCCTATCAAGATCGCCCTAGCTCTGTCAGATCGGGGATTGGTTGGCCAGTTCATGGGGCTCTGGCCATCAACCAAAACCACGGACGACTGGATCCAACGAAATTGGCGACCCCAGCTCAAGAATAGTGTGACCTGCTACCCAGTAGGGCGTGGATTCTTCATCTTTGAGTTTATTTCCAAAGAAGATCGAGATCTGATATTCAGAAATGGACCATATTTCATGGGTCCTCAAGGCCTGTATCTCAACAGATGGACCCCAGACTTCAATGCAGAAGTGGATGTGCCGAAGGAAGTTCCAGTATGGGTTAGGCTCCCCAATCTTCCAGTCCACTGCTGGAACACCCCAACCCTGGAAAAAATTGGGAACGCATTAGGAAAATACATTGATAAAGCTGATAACAAAGGTCAATACTCGTGTGCCCGAATTTGTGTCGAGGTTGACCTTGAAGCCGGCCTGCCGGAAGCCGTCAAGCTCAAAGTTGGAGATTAGCTATACTACCAAAAGCTCGACTATGAACAGCTGCCATTCAAATGCCGTCAATGTCATGAACACGGTCACTTTCAAAGAAACTGCCCGAAAAATCAGAGCTCAGAAGAAGGAGAAGGCTGGCAAAAAGCCAAGAGAGGCAAATCAAATGCTAAGAACCCGGAAAAGAGGACCAATTTGGACATGCAAAACCTGCATGCAAGCACTACTAAACCCTCCATAGAAGGCTCAAAAGAGGACCCTATCACGACCCCCAATGAGCACCAGGATCCAAACCTGAATGAGAAAAATCAAGCTACAGGGAGCGATGAACCCCAATCATCTAAGCAAACCAATAGAAAAGAATCTGGAAGCCAAATCGCTGATCAGTTGGAGCCTGGGGAAATAAACCAACCCCTGGAGGGGGCTGCTTTTCCAGGTTCCCCTAAAGACGCAAATGAGGATCCCCTGATGCAAGACTCAGACCCAGATGAAGACTCGGATGAAGGCGCCTCCTCAAGCGGTCTGTACTCTATTCCTCTCAAAGTTCCAAGAGGCAGAAAATCCAAGAAGAAACAAAGAGAAGAAGCAACCCATCTAGCAGTCTTAGAAGGCTCTCAAAAAACTCTAAAAGGACTCATGAACACGCGATCAAAAAAAGGTGCTACTTAGGCCTCAAAAGAGGCCATCCCCTCCTCCCATTATTGTTAATGAAATACATTTCTTGGAATTGCAGAGGTCTTGGCTCTAGCTTGAAGGAAGATGCTCTGAGAGATCTAATCCGAATTCATAAGCCGGAAATCCTGCTACTCCAAGAAACTAAAATGGAGGAATCTGCTGTCCTCCAAAGCAAGAAAAAATTCTGGAAAAAAGGTACTGGTATTGGTAGCAACTCCAGAGGCGCTTCAGGGGGAATTGCCACCTTTTGGGATCCCTCCTCGTATGATATTGAAGCTGAAGAACGAACTATTCACTGGATTTTCACCAAACTTATCCACAAGCATTCTGGGCGAACGGTAAGCCTCTTCAATCTTTATGTCCCTGTTATGCATGTGGAAAAAAAAGAGTGCTGGAATACTCTTGTTTCCTTTCTCCAGGTGCAAAATAGAGAAAATATTATTGTTGCAGGTGATCTGAATGTAACACTGGCAGCTTGTGAAAAGAAGGGAGGAAATCCGGTTAGAGATCCATCAAGGGAATGGGTCGAAGACCTCATCTCTGACTGGGACCTGATCGACATCAAACCCCGCAAAGGTAATTTCACTTGGACAAACAAAAGAATGGGCCCTGGCCACGTCGCAGCCCGGCTAGACCGCTTTCTTGTTCACTCCTCCTATCTTGATCTTGGACTATTAGTCTCCTCCAAAATCCTCCCTCACTGCACATCTGACCATAAGCCTATCCTTCTCGCTCTAGATCTTGACCAAAACCTCGGGCCTATCCCATTCCGGTTCAGCCCCCTCTGGATCCAGCAAGCTGATTTCTTTCAAATTGTTTCTGACTCCTGGAACGCCTCTATCACTGGATCTCCTTCCTTCATCTAGGAATCCAAGCTAAAAAGACTCAAAATCGCCCTCAAAGCCTGGGCCAAGCGCATCCCCTCTCCGATTGCTCTCAGAGAATCAGCCCAAGCCGAGCTGGCAGTGCTCCAAGTCAGTCTGGACTCCTCTTCAGCGAATGACCAGTGCCTCAGCATGGAAGAAACCCTGCAAAAGAAGTTCTTTTCCGCCTGCAGAAAAGAAGAAGAGTATCAGTGTCAAAAGTCACGTAACCTCTGGCTTATAGGCGGAGACAAAAATACCCAATATTTTCATAAGCAAGCAGAGGCACGTAAGAATTACAAAGCTGTTTCAGAAATTCAGTATGAAGGAGTCCTGATCCAAGATCCTGAAGGTATAAAAAAGGCAGCAGTGGAAACTTTCTCAGACCTCTTCACAGCTCCAATGGAAGACCCCATAGACTCCTCCTCCCACCCCTTTGACCTTATCCCTCACCTTATTTCGTTGGAAGATAACAATAATCTGACAGCGTCCATCACCATGACCGAGGTCAAACAAGCTCTCTTAATCATGAAACCTGACAGCGCGCCTGGGCCGGATGGCTATACAACCAGATTCTTCTCCGTCTGCTGGGAAATAATAAAATATGACCTCCTAAGAATGATCCGGCACTCTCAGAAAACCACCAAATTGGGAGGCAGCACTAACTCTTCATTCCTAGCCCTGATTCCAAAAGAAAAAGGAGCCACCTGCTTTGAGAGATTCAGGCCTATCTCGTTGTGCAATACTGGCTACAAGCTCATAACAAAGATCATTGCTTCCAGGCTGAAAAGAATTCTCCCCCGGATCATGCCAGAAAACCAAGGAGGCTTCATCAAAGGTAGAAAAATCTTGGACAATATCATCCTTGTCCAAGAAGCTATCCACTCTAGCTTCCAACGGAAAGAAAGAGGTATGGTCATCAAACTCGACTTAGCCAACGCCTTTGATCAAGTTAGGCATGATTTATTATTTGAAGTAATGGCAAAATTGGGCTTCTCCCCCAATCTCATAAGCTGGATCAAAGGCTGTATCGGTGATCCGTGGATAGCGCCCCTTGTAAACGGAAGGCCCACTAGCTTCTTCAAAGCCTCCAGAGGGTTAAGGCAGGGATGCCCTCTCTCTCCCCTTCTCTACGCCATTCAGGCCTCTATGCTCAGCTTCCAGCTCAACCTAAGTCAGGAAATCCACATGCTTCCTGGGCTCAAAATGGTGAACAATGTCAGGACCATCAACCACGCCCAGTTCGCTGATGATACGCTTCTGCTAGGAGGAGCCTCTGTTCACTCTGCTGAACAATTCAAAAAAGAGTTGGATTTATACCAAAAGATATCAGGAAGCAAAATTAATTTCCACAAAAGGAAAATCTACACTTGGAATTGTACAACAAGGGATTTAAGGAATATTACCAGATCACTGGGGATGGAAGGAACCAAAGACTAGGAAAACTTCACGTATCTTGGTATCCCCATCTGTAAAAACAACATCAAAGCTACAGATTGGGATCCTATTGTTGACAAGATCAAAAGCAAAATCCACAATTGGGGGGCCAATTGGCTCAATCTAGCTGGTAAAACTATTCTCATTAAATCTGTCCTCAATAGTATGCCGATTTATCAGTCTTCCATTTTACTTGCCCCTTGCTCGGTTGTTAACAAGATTGAAGGCCTGCTCAAGAAATTCATATGGGAAGGAGGTAAAGAAACAACAAAAAAATCCATTTGGTCAGCTGGGAAAAGATCAAAAAGCCACGCAATGAAGGCGATCTCCATGTGAGAAGTCTCTCCTCCCAAAACCTTGCTTTGGGAGCCAAGCTGCTCTGGCAGTTAATCTCAGGGAAAAATTGCTGGAGCAAAGAAGTAATCCGGAAAAAATACTACCCAGGTCCTAGGAAAATATGTCTGGACTTTCAGCCCCCGCCGAGGAAGGGATCCCCAATCCATAAACTCTGCAATAAAGCTTTAGGCCCCTTCAAACACAAGCTTTACTGGATTCCTGGAAACGGTAAGTCTATAAATGTCTGGGAGGATTCCATTCTCGGAGACCCCCCAATTGGTTCACATGTGGAAGTCAGCAACATTCAAAGGTGGCTTATGGACAAAGGAGCCACATCACTTTGGGATATTTCTGCCTGGGATGGGAACTACTGGGCAGGCTGGGATTTAGGACTCATCCCCTGATTTGAGTTCTGAAGCTGATGCCTTGCTGGTTCACCTCCAAGGCAAGTCCCCTCTCAAAAGAGCTTCCACTGATAAAAGAGGTTGGGGGATCTCCGGAAGATACTCAACTTCTGAAGGCTACAAAGATTTTCAAGCCATCCCCTATGCTGCACCCAACCCTTCCATCTGGAAGTTTATTTGGACCACTCCCTTCATACCTAAAATCGATATCTTTTGCTGGTCTTTAGCCCATCAAAGCATACTCACCGGAGACAACCTGAAAAAAAGAGGCATGGAAGGACCCTCCCGTTGCCCTCTCTGCAAGCTTCATGAAGAAACAATGGACCACATAATTCTGGGCTGTCCCTTTGCCAAAGAAGTTTGGCTCCAAGCCCTGAACCTAGACCTTGCCACCCACCTGCCCTACTCTGTCCATGAGCTCTTCTCTTGCTGGAATTCTCTATCTCCCTTCAATCTGACCAAAAAGGCTCAGCTTAATTCGGCTTGGGGTTGGCTTCCAAAAGCCACAAGCTGGAAAATATGGCTCGAGAGAAATAACCGAA
>LPNX010330153.1:331451-346625 GCA_001517045.1 Pseudotsuga menziesii
GAATTACTGGGCAAGCTGGGATTTAGGACTCATCCCTCCTGATTTGAGTTCTGAAGCTGATGCCTTGCTGGTTCACCTCCAAGGCAAGTCCCCTCTCAAAAGAGCTTCCACTGATANATCCACCCAACTCCAGCATAATGAAATTAGTTGGTTAAGCCTGTTAACCTCCAGAATCCATCCTGGCACCTCGAGTATCGCCCCTAAGACAGAGCAGTGGGAAGNCTAGGATTTAGGACTCATCCCTCCTGATTTGAGTTCTGAAGCTGATGCCTTGCTGGTTCACCTCCAAGGCAAGTCCCCTCTCAAAAGAGCTTCCACTGATAAAAGNGTTAAGCCTGTCAACCTCCAGAATCCATCCTGGCACCTCGAGTATCGCCCCTAAGACAGAGCAGTGGGAAGTTCGGCTCGAAGACTCTGATTTCAGGCGCTGGAAGTCATCCCTGANCAACTTCTGAAGGCTACAAAGATTTTCAAGCCATCCCCTATGCTGCACCCAACCCTTCCATCTGGAAGTTTATTTGGACCACTCCCTTCACTGATTTCAGGCGCTGGAAAGCATCCCTGAATGATCCTAGCCTCTTCTTCGATGGTGCTTCGAAGGGAAATCCAGGCCTCGCAGGTGCTGGAGGAATAATAAGTTCAGCCGATGGGATCACTCTCAACAGGTTCGCCTGGGGGCTAGGTATAGAATCTAACAATGTGGCTGAGTTCTGTGGCTTATGGCAGGGTTTAAAAATCACTCGGGCCAAAGGAATGCACAAAATCATAGTCTTTGGGGACTCCAGGCTTCTTATCAACGCCCTCATTACGAAGAAGGTTCCCCATCATATAAAATTGAGCCATATCTTTCATAAAATCCTACATCTGAGCAGGTACTTCCAAAACATCAGGTACTTCCATGTGATCCGCGCGCTGAATGAACAAGCTGATAAAGAAGCTAACAAAGGAGTGGCGCTGGCCCAAGGCATCTTATGTACTGATGGAGATTTTCAAAGATGTGACATTCCATAGCAGGTTGGGATTCATGATCTTCACGCAGCCTCCTCATTCGATCTGGACAACCCACGTTTTTCTCTCCCCTGGCAAAGATGCCCTGCAGTCTGGCAGCAAGCCTGTCCTCCTCGGCCCTTGGGACTCCTCTTGCAAGTTTTTAAAGACGCGTTCTCTCCTCCTCGACCCCAAATCCCTCTGCAATCTGCCTGTGTCCCGGTCTCTGATTTTGATCCGCGCGGTATCCTCCTTCGACACAAGCAATGGCGTCTGATGATTCTTCAAGCTCAGGAGTGAATGAAGAGACAAGAATAGGCTCTCTGGAAGCAGCAATGGGTCAACTTCGACTAAAGCTAGATGACAACGACAAGAAGATAGATGCGGTCTCCAAAGCTGGAGAAAAGTCTTGGGATCTCCTGAACTTTGAGCTGAGACAGCTGCGCGCTGATCTCACCGGAAATCTGAGCGACTTCAAGGAAGAAACTAGAACAAATTTCAAAGATGAAGCCAATACTCATGGCGACTTCGGCAACAGAATTTCTGCACTGGAACTTGAAGTGGCCAAGCTGAAATCCAAGTTAGAAAATTGAGACGGGCCACAAGCCCCTCTCCTTGCTCTGATCTCCCCTACTATTAAATAAAATGATCAGACCGTTGCAAGGCACTTCTGCCTTCTGTTGACCCGATTTTGCACTTTGTAGCTAATTATCCAAGTATCAAGCTGATATTGCATACTTGTAGCTGATTTTCGATGTATCAAGCATTCGGTAGCTAAATACCGGCACTAATATAATCTACCCCTATGCTTCTGTAAAAAAAAAACATTTTTACATACATCATATTGCGTACAAACACAATATGCCATCCCCATTGAAAATATATTTTTTTCCAAACCGTAGAGACTCTTCTATGTCTCCATTTTCCTTTTCTTCTTTTTTTTTTTCTCACGGGAAAAAAGACTGTACTTTTATATTAAAGTATGTGTAGCAAATACATATTTGAGATTTTTTTTTTTTATTGGAATGCTCGTCACTTGAGGCCAATGCATTGAACCATTGGCTAGGAAATTGAAACCCATGGGCATCGAAGCCGTCAAAGTCACCCGAGGATCACAATCAAGGGTTATATATATATATTCAACTGATAAATGTTTGTCATTGATCCAAAATTCACTGCATATATGTCCCTTAGGCACTAGTAGAGCTTGTTTTGAAAGACTATCTGCCAATATAATGTGTTCCCGATATATATGCTGAAAGGTGATGTCCAAAAAATCACCAATGATGTTCAATGTTCTCTCCATCCAAAAACTAAGAGTGTAAACCTGTAAGAAGTATTTTTTAGCCCAATTAATGTAATGTTCCCCTTACGTTACTATACATTTAGACAAAACTTATCCCTTCTTATTCAAGGTAGCACATACAAGTAATGTGCTATGATACCAATCTATAACATACCGTGTATATTACTATACATTCAAACAAAACATATCCCTTCTTAATCAAGATAGCACATGCAAGTAATGTGCTTTGATACCAATCTGTAATACCAAATTATAAATTAGGATTGTTAAAATAATTTACTAGTGAGACCATAATAGCTCACTATTGCGGAAGCGTAGTAAATTATAGGATAAAAAGCTTTATTACAAGTTAATTTTATTTAAAGAGTCATTAAATAACATTAAAATAACAAACCCGACGGTTTATTCTGCCTTCCCGACTTAATATTTCCAATTATGATAATACCATGTCGATCCCGACATTACCAACATCAACAATCATAAATCGACACCACATAACAATTAATAACAAAACACTCCCGAAATCATCGCTTCGATGTCGAAATCCTAACTTTCTCGACATCGGTAGTCGAAAGTCGGTGCGCACAATGAACAAATAAAACTACCATACCAACGTCGATGTTCTGACATCGAAACTCAGGTCTCCCAACGCCAGAAATCGAACATCAACAATAAACACAAAATCAAATCCAATTAACACGTCGATCTCTACGCCAGTGCATCCACATCAAAACCACGACTTTAACATTTAAAAACGTAACAATTAATATGATGATTTTGACGTCAACATCGACACTGAAATATTGGAAATGACTTCTTCGATTTCAAAGATAAATACTTATCCATTTTAAGAAAAACAACTAAGACATGAATAGATAAATAATTTAAAGGTCTTCTGCCATGTCTCGGCACTAAAATATTTCCATTCAAGCACATGTCAAGCTCACCGATTGACACGTAAACATAATAAATTTAAGGAAAAACAATTAAGGCAAAACATTGCCATAAGCTGATTTGCCATCAACAAGATTCCTATAGACCAAAACTCAAACAGGTTTGATTGATTGTCTAAATAAGTCAACCTTGAGTCTGAATAACTTGTTAAACTTAATATTCTCATCAATAACAAAGCTGACAAACATAGTTATAAATAAATCTTAAACTCTGGAACACTTATAAAACAATTAAGCTATTGCAATTAAGAATAATTAGTTTCTATTTGTAATGCCCCTGGTTGAGACCCCTTAAATTTATAATGTGTATGATATAATTATCATTATGCAATACTGGTATGTCGGAACAAATGTAAATTTTGACTTTATTATTAATAAAAATATATAATTGGCATCGGTGGTGGCAGAAAATTGAAGATATGGGGGATAGGTGAATTTACCAGTCAGAGATAGGGGGGGGTTGTAGATGGCCTAGGGGACTATGACCTAACCCTGTTACCACTTTAAGTACCTAAAGGAATATCCTTGTCCTAAGTTTAATCCTAATCCTATGTTTAACCTCAAAACCTTGTATTAAGTGATAAGTGTGATTAATGGGTAATTAGATGGGGAATTAATTATATCTTTGACACGTGTTGCATGAAGAAGATAGTTCTCATGCAAAAGTGGAAAATCAGACTTGGGACAAACATGAAAGCCGAGAGGGGATAAAAGAAAAGGTAGAGAAGAGAGGAAATGGAAAAAAAGGGAGAGGGGAGAAGAAGTATGCGTTGAGGTGAACTCAAGACCTTTGAACCGATTATGCATTGTAGTGGCCAAAATCGTTCTCCTGAACCACTGTTGAACCATAATTAACTATTGGTTTGTGGTCAAGGAAATGGTAAATTGTACACGAATTACTCTGGTTGATTTCTTGGGCACTAAACACCAATGATGGGTTTTCACTATGGTGCTATTGGAAACAAGCTAAAGTGGTAAGTGTATTATTTGGCACGGATTTGGTTGAATCTCGTGTCTTTCTTGGATGTTTGTAAATATGTGTTAATTCCTTTGAAGTGAGGAATGTCGAGTGTTAAATTTTGTTGTTGAATGGAACTCGGGTAAAGCGAAGAATCTCCTGGTGAAATCATCAGTCCCAGCTCATTGGTGGCACTTTGTTGAGAGATTAATGAACAAAGTAGCCTACGGTTGGGTGGAGCGTGGCTGCCACGAAGCCAATTTTCCATATCAAGCACTTTACTGATCAGTTTAATGTTGTGTTATGATGGTTAAAAATTGTAAGCACATGAAGTAAATTATTTGGACAGAAAAATAAGTTGGAATTCTATTCTTTTATTATTATTTTCCCATAACTTGAAGGTTTAAATCACAATTAAGTATTTATCATTGCAATTTACCATAGAAATTGCTAGCTTACTAGTATTAAATGCTAGTTTACTAGGTTGTAAATGAAATGTTCATTAAAATATGTTGAAGAGTTCAACTCTATTTTCCCTTTAATTGGAAGAAAATAATTCTTAAAGAATTAAGTGAAAAGTTTTACATAATTATTCAGAGAAGTTTTAAATGTTTATGTCGAAGGAATTTAACTTGGGGAAAATAGAGCTTAAGAGTTAAATAAAAGGTTTGACATAATATTTACTCAATGAAGTTTATACGCTTTTTTCGAAGGTGATATTTACTCAATGAAGTTGTAATTTGCAAACAATTTACCATGTGCTAAGGCTTGAATATATTGCTTGGCATTGAGTGGTAATATTGTTTTGAAAATCATAAGTAGGTTTTACTAATTTTTTTTACAAATACCATGTATTAAGCTTTGCTATTATGCCTCGCATTACATGATTTATTGTATTTAAAAACCACAGGTTGAATTGGTTTATTCAAAGTAGAATAAATGTTTATGTCAAAACTTAAATTCAACCTTGTGCGCCTTGGATGGATGGTATTTTGGCTTTTGAAAGCCACAAGTTGGTTTTCCCTTGTCATATAATATGGGAATTTTACAACTTAAAGTTGGACTATGTTTATAGTTGTAATTGCTTTTGTTTCCTTTTTGTGAACCCTATGGCGCACGTCTTAGGGTAAAGCTTACCGCACAACTTTTACTGCGCAGGTTTATAAATATTACCGCACATGTTTTATTGCCTAAGCTTTACTGCACAGTTCTCATCCAAATGTGGCAGCTCTCAAAAATTAAATTATAAGGTAAAATTAGAAGTGTTTCCTTCCAATCCTTAGTTCCTTAGGTTTGGTATTGTATATTATTAGAATTCTTCATGTGTATTAAAATGGTGCAAATTTCATATGTGATAAATATGTGGCACTTGTAAATATGTAAGATTTCATATCAATGCATTAAATTCATTTTAAGGTGTTTTAAGCCTAGTGTATTAAAGGGTGTGTTACAGTATTAAACATATAATAATTCCATAATAGGTTTGACAACGTTCTTCAAGGACTAAGAATTCACAGGTTATGGCTAGATAAACCTTCCTTTAACTTGCACTGTCTTGAATGGAAACATTCAAGCCTACACAAATTGTCAGTATACATTTCCTTTATTGATTTCTACCAATGAATCTAGATATTAACACATCCATTCATACATAAACTATTAACATCCTTCAGAACCCCATTATCTTAGTTACTAATGTCTGACCAAGGAATTTAGCTATTTTATCAATTACAATGCTGACATACACAATGAAACTAGTAATATTATCGTTTCCCATTTAGAGTATTCAATCTATCCAGCATTTTTGAACGATAGAGTTTGATTTTTTGAATTTTTTTTCGCTCCAAGAAGATCTGATACTTCGGCTTTCATCTCTCTAAGTCTTGGTTCTCGACGAACTATTGTTGCTCAGGTGTTTGGTTTCAGTGTTGATCCTGAATCAAAGCTGATTCGACATCTGGGGAGAATGAGATTGTCTCTTGAATTGATTCAAGCCGCTGCATGGTGATTCGTGGAGGATTTATTTCTTTTTTGGTGGAGGGTTGTTTGTGTTCTTTTTTGGGATCATTAGGTTGCTTTTCAATTCTGTTTTGGAGGTTCTGGCACTGTTGATGGGTTGGCTACATAGGTGAATCCTCTCTAGAGTCTTTCTTTTGATTCGACTGCTACTCAGGCGTTTGGCCAGGCTCATTCCATGACCATTCCTACTGATTTTTTCTGTGGAGGTTTTTAAATTTTGGTGAAGGGTGTTATGTATTCTTGAGTTGGGATTCTACCTTCCATTTGAAGGGAGCAGTTTCCCTGCTTGCTAGTTAATCAAATATCGGGATGATAGATTCTTGTTTCTTTCTGGTGGCTGATTGAGTTTTGAGTCTCTATTTTGAGGTCATGGTGGATGGAGGGGGCTCCTCCTCTTCCACTGATCTCAATGCCTTCAGGAAATTGGCAGCCTTAGGTAGCAAGCGGAAGCTATCTTAAAACCAGCAGACCTTCATTAAGAAGCTTGAAAATATTCCTACTGCAGACCTTCCAGTAGATCAAACTTGTCGAACAACCCTAAACATTGCTGATCGGGGGATCATCGACCAATTCACTGGGCTATGGCCATCTCCCAAGACAATTGAAGGTTGGGGTTTAAAGGAACTAGAATCCTCTCATCTCAGAGGGAATTTGCAGCAATTTGATAGGTAAGGGATATTATCTCTTTCCCTTTGAAAACTCAGCTGATAGAGACTTAATCTTTTGAAATGGGCCTTATTTCATGGGTCCTCAAGGACTCTACCTAAACAAATGGACTTCTGACTTTGACCCGAATCAAGATGTTCGTTCTGCTGTTCCGGTCTGGGTCAGGTTGCCGCATCTACCTCTCCACTGTTGGAACTCGGGATCCTTAGAAGCCATAGGAAACACTTTGGGGAAATACATTAATAAGGATGACAGAAAAGATCAATTTATTTGTTCCAGAATATGTGTTGAAGTGGACCTGGAGGTAGGACTTCTTGAAGCTATTAATCTGAAAGTAGCAGATTGGATTCATGTGCAAGAGCTAGATTATGAGCAATTTCCATTTAAGTGCAGATTTTGTCATGGATATGGGCATTTTTCTAGATCTTGTAAGAAAAAAGTTGAGGAAGAAGCTAGCAAAGAAAAGGGAGATCAATGGACTCAAGTTCAAAAAAACACTTCAACAAAGCAAGGAAACAAATCTAAGGGACAAATAGGAGAAGCAGGGATGAGCATCAATCCCTATAGATAAACTCAAAAAGAAAACGGAATAGCAATGACAGAAATATCCTCTCAAAACAATTTTGAAGTATTGAGCATCCCAGAAGAACAAGTACTCTCAATGCTTGAAGAGGGAGAAGTACCTACACCTCTTTGTCCCTTAGCAAAGCAAGGAAACAAAGCTAAGGGACAAAGAGGAGAAGCAAGGACAAGCAACAATCCCTCTAGACAGAAACAAAAAGAAAATGGTATAGCAATGACAAAAATATCCTCTCAAAACAATTTTTGAAGTATTGAGCATCATAGAAGCACAAGTACTCTCAGTGCTTGAAGAGGGAGAAGTCCCTACACCTCAAAATCAGTTAAGTGAAGAAGCCAAAGGTTTTGTTGAGCCTCTCATCTCTCCCGTGGAAGGACATTCTCCCACTTATGCAGAAATGGCAAAAAAACAAGAAACCTATATACAACTCTGGCTCATCCAATGAAGATCCCCTTGAGAAATCCTCCAAAAAAGGGAGAAAATCTCATAAGACGTTTCGGGAGGAAGAAGCTGAGCATATTAAGATGCAAGGAAATCAACCCACTATCGATATGTCAATTAGTAGGAACACCCAAGCCATACCTACAAAAGGAGGCCCTCCCCCTTCCGTCAAATAATGAACTTCGTCTCTTAGAATTGCAGAGGGCTTGGCAATCCGCAAAAAATTGAAGCCCTTAATAATCTTATAAGAATGGCCTTTCCAGATGTACTTATGCTTCAAGAGACAAAAATCATTGAAGACAGTCTTCTATCCATAAGCAGTAAGAAATGAAAAACAAAGATAGGGAAGGCTGTGAGTGCTAGAGGCACCGCTGGTGGAATTGTCACTTTATGGATATAAAATGTCTTCTCTCTGGATCAATTTCACTCAATGCAGGATTGGATATTTACAAAACTACGACATAATTCAAGTCAAAAAACGTTTTTCCTTTTCAACCTCTACGTGCATGTCAATTCACTGGAAAAGCGAGAATGCTGGAGCACGTTAAAAGTCTTTCTTGCAGCCAACTCTTTCTCAAATATCATCGTGGCAGGTGATTTAAATATTATATTGAATGACAAAGAGAAATATGGAGGCATTTATGGGAGAGATCCCATGCTGAGAATGGTGGACAATCTCATCTTAATGTGGGAGCTGATCGACTTCAAGCCAAAACGAGGAAGATTCACGTGGTCAAACAATAGAATTGGAGCAACAACCATATCTACCATATTGGATCGTTTTCTTGTGCAAAGTTCTCTGTTGTTAGACAAAAAAATCATTTCCACCAGCATTTTGCCTAAGATTACCTCAGACCATAAGCCGATTTTGCTACAGATTGAAGATGAAGAGGACCTTGGTCCCATTCCTTTCAGCTTCAGTCCACTGTGGAAAGACAAAGATGGTTTTATGAGTACTGTAAATATGGCATGGGGCCTTCCAGTAGTTGGGTCACCAAATTTTGTTTGGGAGAGGAAGCTCAGAAACACCAAAGTTGCATTAAAAGAATGGGTCAAACTTACTGAAAAAAAACCCAATTAGTGAAAGGAAAGAAGCGTTGGAAATATTGGAGAAAATCCAATTGGAAATGGAAACTTTAGAAATCACTCCTGCCTTGTTTGAAAAAGTGCAAAAATCTCAACTCAATTCTTTTCAAGCTTTCAGACGAGAAGACGAATATTGGAGATTAAAATCTCATAGTACTTGGGCTAAAAGCTGGAGATCAGAATACTTGTTTCTTCCACAAGCAGTGTAGAGTCATACTTTCTCAAAACCATATCTTGGAAATATGCTCCCTGACTGGAGAATCGGTAAAAGAAATTTCTCAAATTAAACAAATGGCTGAAGATAATTTTCAAAACCTTTATAGGGATGATGGTTCCTCTGAATCAGATTTAACCTCTGCTTTTTTGTCCAACATTCCCAGTTTGGTCAGTGAGGAAGAAAATGGTGAGTTATTGAAGCCTTTTTCTGAGCAAGAAATTATTGAGGTTATTTGGTCCATGGAGCCGGATAAAGCCCCAGGCCTTGATGGATTTTCCTTTCATTTTTATCGAGTCTGGTGGTCTGTAATTAGAAAAGATTTACTTCGGATGATAAAAGCATTTTAGGTTAAATCCAGAGTGGGTGGTTGCACGAATTCCACCTTTCTTGCTTTAATTCCTAAAGAATATAATCCTTCTTCTTTTGATCGATTTAGACCCATTTCACTTTGCAATTCTTCCTATAAAATCCTTTCTAAGATATTAGCCAACGGACTTAAACCTCTGCTTGGAAAATTGTTTTCTCCCCTTCAAGGTGGGTTTGTAAAAGGGAGGCATATTCTAGATAATGTAATTCAAGTTCAGGAAGCTATGCACTCCAACTTTCATTGGAAGGAGAAGGGCATGCTTATCAAATTCTATATGGTAAATGCATTTGACAAGGTAAATCTCTCCTATCTCTTCTTAGTTCTCCAATTTTTTTTGTTTTAGCTCTGCCTTCATAAACTTGATTAAAGCTTGCACTAATAAACCTTGGATAGTGCCATTAGTAAATGGTAGGCTAGCAAATTTCTTCCAAGCTTCCAGGGGTCTTTGGCAGGGCTATCCTTTGTCTCCCTTTTTGTACATGCTCATGGCTGATTCCTTAAGTAGACAACTAACAACAGGGAAAAATGATGGCATTATCTCGGGCATATCTTCAGCAGTAGGAGTTGGTGCTATTAACTATGCAGTTTTTGTGGATGACACCTTGCTTTTGGGAGGGGCTTCCTTAAAAATGGCAAGAGTCTTCTCAGAAATTATGAATCAATTCTGTAATGTTTCAAGGGCACTCATTAACAATAGAAAGAGTGCAGTATTCAGATGGAATGTAGATCAATTAAAAGTTGAAAAACTCTCTCAGATTTTGGGTTTTGAAGGATATGCTTCTTGGGATAAGGTTAAATATATGGGTCTTCCATTAACTCTGGGTCAAAATAATCCTTCTTCTTGGCTAGAAATCATTAGCAAGATTAAAGCAAAGATTGTCTCGTGGGGTGGTCATTGTCTTACGAAGGAAAGAAATGTTATTATGATCAAGTCAGTTCTTTCATCTCTTCCAATTTACCAATCTTCTCTTCTCCTGGTGCCAAAAGCAATTATGGATCATATTTCCAAACTGATCAAAGACTTTCTCTAGAGAGGTGGCAAAGGAAATCAAACCCAAATGCATCTTGTCAAATGGGAAATTGTAAAAAGATCTGTTCTTGATGGAGGATTGCAAATCAAAGACCAAGGAATGTCGAACATAGCAATGGGAGGAAAATTGCTATGGCAACTGTTTTCTAATAAAAAACATCCGGTAAGTAATATTTTCTAGAAAAAATACCTACATGGAGGGACTCTAAGAAATATGCAATCAGCAAACACCCCCAATGGTTTAATTACATGGAACTTATGCAGGAAATGTCTTGAATTTTTTGTTCAACATATATTTCAAATTCCAGGCAATGGTAGATAGACCTTGCTGTGGGATGATAAAATCAATGGACAAGCTTCTTTAAATTCTGATAACTCCATTTTAAAGATTAAGAATTGGTTGATTAATAAAGGAGTTCCATGATTGGCTGATATATGTTTGTGGGATGGAAAAGGAAATTGGAATGCATAGTCCCTTCCAAACATTCCAGAACGTGAACTTCCAAACTCTGTTGCTTTTCAGAAATCGCTGCTAGACAAGTTAGCTGGCAAAGCTCAAGTTCATTGTTCTTGCAAAGATTCATGGGGCTGGGGTGTTAGTGGTATCAACTCTGCAGATATAGGTTTCAAAATTCTATAGGATTCAACACAGAAATGTTCTACGACCTCCACTTGTTGCCCCAACGCAACATTCTGAAAGTTGGTCTGGAATTTTCCAAGCATTCCAAAAATCAATTTTTTTATCTGGACTCTTATGCATAAGAAAATATTAATTGGAGAAAATTTACTGAGAAGAGGTTTCTTTGGACCATTTAGATGTTGCTTTTGTCAGCAAGCTGCTGAATCCTCAGCACATATTTTTGTTGAATGTGTTTTTGCTCAAAAATTTTGGGCACTTGTAATGCGTGGGTTGCCTTATTCTAGAAACTGGGTTCGTGGAATCCATGATCCACCCAAACATAGGTAATTATGCTCATATTTCTCTTAGCAAAGCACCACCCCTGAGTTGAGACTCATGCATTCACCACTAGACTTCTCACCAATCCCAACGATTTTTAGAATTTGTCACTTGACAGTCAAGATAATTGGATTTCTACTAATTCCATGTCAAACAATGAATTCATTTCCTTAGCTTCCTTCTGCTAGCAGAACAACGATAAATGTCATTGTTCTTAACACTCATAATTCCACTAAGTTTATTGCACGCACCTTTTTCCATTTCTTTAGAGCAACACGAGACAAAAAATGGGCATGGTTATATCAACAAATTGGCTTGCAGGTTCAGGTTTGGGCACTCATGTTTTTCTACTATCCCAATGACCACTCTGGATCAGCCAAACAAAAGCTCCACTGAGGTTATAGCCATATATTCCCAATCTAACCAACGATTTTGATTTGACATTCATTTGCATTTTATGCCTTTGCTTCTCTACATTCGAACATTTTGCACGCTCACTCTCACCGTCTGCATTCTGTGTTCCCTACTCTATGAACTGGGCTCTCCACTGAATCTCTCTACGAATCTCCTCACATTTCAATTTTTGCATGACACTTCATTACTCATGAGCAATGTGTCATCATGATTAACTTCTCCTTAATCAACCTTAAATCCCACATTTTAATCTTAATCAGGTTTACGACTTATTAATAAGGTTTAGCTCACTTAAGGTTAAGTAAGGTTATAACATAGCCCACTAGGCCATCTACAATGCCCTTTCTGTCTCTAGTGAATACAAGAGTCCTCGATCTTTCAACATTCTTCCTCAGCCACGACTAGTTGTAGTTTTTTTTATTAATAATTACAAAATATACAGTGAGTTTCAGCCACTTGGGACCTCATAGTTGGTTTTCTACATAAATATATTTATCAAACTAGGGGCTAAATCTAGGGGTGTTACATTCCCCTCCCCCTTAAAGTTGACACCATCCTCGGTGTTTGAATGTCCAAAATTTATAACAAAACTTTCAAAATTATTTACATTTATACATTTTTCAAAATAGGTGGAGATACTCTTCCCATATCTTATCCTCAAGTTCCATGGTTGCTTCCTCAGGGTTTTAATGGTTCCATTGGACCTTTGGTCCTATGGACATGGTCCTGAGAGTCCTTATTTTTCTGTCCAATATGCATATTGGTTATACTTTGATTTACACTTCGGGTTCCACTTGTATCACAAACCAATCAAGTATATGATTAGATTCATAAACATACTTTTTCAATGAAGAAACATGAAAAAAATTATGTACTTTAACTGTGGGATGTAGGGATAGCTCATAATACACTGGTACAATTCTGCTAAGGACCTCAAATGGTCCACAAAATCTAGAAGTCAATTTATTGCAGTTACCCAACTGCAATGAAATTTTTCTACCCTTAACCTTTAGGAACACTTAGTCTCTAACATGAAACTCCCTATGCATTCTATCTTTATTCACATAGCTCTTCTGTCTATCTTGTGTTATCTTCAAGTTATATTTGATCTTGGTTACTTGTGTTGGGATTATTTTTAATCCTCCCTTTGACCACATAGTATAATTGTCTATTTTCCTAGCTTAGGAGCTCTTCATCATTCCACTAGTGCATGCGGGACAGACTTAGGGGACATCTGCCACTTACAACACCTGATTGCATGAGTTTAGGTTCCCCATGGACCAATCCCTATAATTTAGGAATCCACTCCGAGTGCCACTAGCAGTCTCCTTCAATTGACCTTGGTAGGTAATCATTTATGTTCAATTATGCTCCAGTTACCATCAGTTAGATCACAATCAATTAGCCTAGCACTCGTTTGAGTGATTGAAGGGAGTATGGGTGCCCTTGTTCACTTACCCTCATCAATTAACTTATTGTAGACTAAGTTAGTTATCCGGAGTTGCATTAGTGAGCTCTAGTGGTGATTTTTCCCACATCGAGTTAGCTTCGAAGTTATTTCGAGTTGGTATATTCGAATCCTATCTTAGGCATTCAAATTATCCTATATGTATGTAGACTAAGTTAGTTATCCAGAGTTGCATTAGTGAGCTCCAGTGGTGATTTTTCCCACACTGAGTTAGGTCTGGAGTCAGCCCGAGTTGGTATATTTGAATCCTATCTTAGGAATTTGAATTATCTTATATGTATAACCATTGTATTAAATATTAATTAATGATTCATGAATATAATCATATTATTCCAATTTTGTCTCCATGTGTATGCAATTTTGTCATGATTAATTGAACAGTCTATGCTAAATTCTTCTCTCTCTTCTACGAAATTCTCTTCTCATTTGAATTCATGCAAGCTGATGATCCTATGCTTCATATTATTTAACATGGTATTAGAGCAGGTATCCATTCCTACCTCGAACCACATAAACTTCCATTGATGCACCAGAAGCCATTGAGTTTCCACATAATTCTTGGAATAATTGCATTGCTCCCTTTGGATTTGATGGACTCAGAGAAAGTGCACATGTCGAAGTGAAGGGTGTTTGAGCTAAATTAATGCGAATTGAAGTGTTTTGTAGTGTTTTTGCAGGTACATTCAAATATTTCTTGAAGAATTATTGATCAATATAATTGTGAAATGGAGAATTCAGCAGCTCTTGGTCCCATAATCCTTACACCCTTCAATCACCTTGATTGGAGGGAAAATAAGCAGATTTCCTTGCACAACAAAGGTTTGTACAGGATGACCATGGGAAGAGTATTCGAACCCCAATAGTATATTGAAAAATTGAAGCATCTGGAGAGGCTTGATGAATATTTTGGATACATGTGCATCCACATCTCCACGGAGCTATTGTTCCATCTTGATGGACTCGAGACTTCGAAAGAAATATGGGATAAGCTCGAATCCTTGTTTGAAAAACAAGATGAGATGAGGGTACATATCCCAGAAAATTAGTTGATAGCACTACACCCTAGTAACTTTGATACATGTTGGAGCAGGGCCCCACGACTACGGGAAAAGCAGCTATATCGGAAGAAGAGAGTCAAAGGAAACAGTACTTGAGCGGCCAAGAAGAGAGAGCTCAACCACTACACTTAAGGCAGTGGCAAAGACAGGAGGGCTCAGCTATCCTCATAAAGGAAAAGGAGCAACAGGCTGAGGTATTGAAGACAAAGGACAGAAGAGGACTATAGAGGAAGCGGCACCCATACCCACGATCAGCGTCGAGAAGCGTGGAAGACTGCAGGAAGCTGTGGTGTGATGGTAAGCGACAGCCCACGATACAGATGTGCCGACTGTCATAGTTAGGGTTTTTAGGTTACTGTTGGGAAAGGCCCATAGTGTTGTAACAGGGCGAGACCTTCGAGCCGCCTATATAAGCATGTATTTTGTATTGTAAAAGGTTAGACAATTGGGTAGTTATTTAGACAATTAGCTAGCTAGTCAAAGAGTCTAGCTCTGGTTCTGTTATTCAGTCTGTAGTTATCTTACTGTAACCAGTAGCTGGCTCCTTGAGCATGAATGTAACAATCTGCAGGGATTGAGAGAGAGAGGAAGAGTATATTGTAAGAAGGCAATATAAGAAGAAGAAGAGATCTAAGAGAGAAGGGCTCCCGGTTGTGTGTGTGGAGT
>LPNX010330153.1:346673-356775 GCA_001517045.1 Pseudotsuga menziesii
GTGTTTACTCTCTCAAGATATAATATAAAAACCAGTTCCTGTGGACGTAGATTTCCCCCCTGGAAGTGAACCACGTAAAACCCGTGTGTTGTGCGACTGTTCATGTGATTGTGTTTTACCTGTTTGCTATCTGTTATTTGTTACATGAATGTTGCTTATCAGTTGATGAATGTATGTATGTTATGCTTCAGTTTACAGCACATAGAAGGTTAACCGCAAGTTGAATGTATCAAGTAGCATGTATATGAGTTTATCAGTGCTTGATTCATGATAGTTGATAGTGACAACGTTAAGTGACTCCGGTATATGAGTTCCACGAGTTCAGCATAGTTGATGTTAGCGTGTTAAACTGTAGAGGTCAGAGTGAAGTGCTTTAACACCCTGGTGAAGGTTAACAGAGTTATTAGACCAAGGAGGGAGGTTGCAGGACCTTGAGAGTTGATACGCATATTGAGCCTCATTATAGGACATATTATAGAGTAGAAAGGTGATATTGCATCATCTGGGGAGCTACGGTGTGAGATATCACAGGGAAGAAGCTCAGCAAAAGAGTAAGTTTGCGCATCGCCATAGAAGCTGCGATGCGATAAGAGTCCGCTCCCTATCAGCGCCAGCTAGAAGGAGAGATCGTCCTCACAGAGAGATCCCGCCGGCTAAGAAGAGTCGCGAGACCCTAGGATGCAACAGAACCCGGTTGAAGACACCTGAGTCTTCAGCCACCCCATCTAAGATCACTTCGGGTGAGAATTCAGGCTGCTCTACGGTCTGTCACCGAAAGGACCAGTGAGCTAGGGGTTTTGTTGGTACAATAAATTAAACCCGGGTTTGCCCAGTCAGAACCAACAAATGGTTTCGTTGCCGGTTTTGAACAAATTGAAGAGCTAATGTTCTGTTGGCATCCTACTAAAGAAGAACTCAACCAGTGGTTTGGGTCAAAGGAAAGAGAATTTGCTGCGATAGAAAACAAGAGTCCTAGGCTCAGTACAGAGGACTGGTTACAAAAACATATCTTCACAGATCTGCATGAGATATTTTTTGCGACCTATGCAAACGAGCTGTACGACTGGTTATCAAAGTTGACTGATAAGAATATATTCAAGAAGAAAAGAAACATTGTTTGGACACCGAAGCTGATTCAGACCGTGAGGAGCATAGACAATCCCATTTCACGAGCAGTAGACTTCTGGCTCGCAAGTTTGCTGGAAGGATTCATTACCAAGTTTGCAGTTGATCAAAGAAAAAGTTTCAACGAAGCCGAGAGGTACTTCTTCAAAGGATATCGCGGTAAGTACTTGAACTCTTTAAATTTGTCTATTAAGATGTTATTACATGAAAAAGATGTAATGGATATATTCTGAGATGAATAAGTTCAGTAAGTGTAATGCCACAAGAGTTTGAGAGTGATTTTGATGAAATTGGATGTACACATAGTGGTAAGAAATATAAAGTAGATTTCAGATCTTCCTTCGTAGAAGACAGTTCAGACCATACTAGAGAACAAAGCCAAAGTGACACAAAAGTCATAGAAATCATTGGCGATAGCAGACCGTACCCAGCTTTACTAGGTATTTATGGGGCAATCGATAACATGGTTGTTATCGAATTAAAGAAAAGACAAATGACCTTTGAGGATAATCAGATCCGAGTCATCGCACCGTTGGATCCTTTCCAGGGTCCTCGCTACATTGAACCTATCAGAGCAGAGGAGGAGGTGCGCAACATGGAAAGCCTCTATCAGATGACTGCTAATTAGAGTGATTACATCAACCCTACCACAGAAGGAAATATCAGTTGGCGATGCGACAGCTCATGCACATCAGATTCGGAGGTTGGTTTAGAAAATTGGCAGAATAGACTTTATGAAGTTTCAGCTCGCAGATGTGAGTTTATGACTAAGTCACTGCGATGGATTGGCACAGAGATGATTGACATCCCATCATTTCATGGCTTAGCGGATGTCAATGACTTTTTACAGCAGTTTGAGCAAGAAATTCCTCAGGAGCAGAGGATGACAACTATGGACCTTGCAGTAAAAGCCACACCTGCAAGATGGTGGCATGCACATAAAGAACATATCGCATCATGGGATGATATTAAGAGACTGATGGCGATCAGATTTTATAATGACAAGGAGACTTTACAACAGAAATACACAGGAGAGAGTGACCCCAGGTCACATATTCAGATTTGCGAACAGAGTTGGTCAGATATTCCAGAGGATGAATGGGTTCACCTATTCATTCACACTTTAGACACAATTCCAAGGAATTGGTACACTGAGACAGAGTTGCGCAGAGGAACCATCACATGGCCACTTATGATAGACAGCTTCCTACTCACTTTCACTTTTGAATCTGAGTATCCAAGCATTGATCAAGCTCTAGATGTAATAAAGACTAAGTTATTTGACGACTGTACCCTATCAGTGCCTGCTCAACCCGATTGGGCCAGACAATTGGAACATGTGCTAGAATGTTACAACTTCGCAGTAGAGCCAGAGGATGAGGATGAGAATCCTTGCAGTATCAACATTCCTGAGTCAGAAGGGACTCGCAACGTTGATGGACCGAGACTAGAAATTCTCGCTATCACAGAACCTATCAAGATTAAAAAGATCAATATTGGCACAGAAACAGAACCTAAGTTTGCCTCTATTGGAGACTATTGGGATGATGAAACAGTAGGACACATCGCAGATCTCTTACATGACTATCATGACCTATTTCCCACTAAGTTCACAGAGATGAAGGGAATAGTAGGAGATTTTGGAGTCATGCGCATACCATTGAAAGAGGATGCTAGGCCAATTAAGCAGCGTCCATACAGATTGAATCATCGCTATAAAGAAAAAGTTAAGGATGAAATTGATAAGATGCTAGTAGTAGGCATCATTGAACTTGTAGAAGAGAGTGAATGGGTTAGTCCCATGGTCGTGCAGGAAAATAAAACCAAAGGAGAAATCAGGATTTGTGTCGACTTGCACAAACTCAACGACTTATCACTTCATGACCCATTTTCGACACCTTTCACTGATGAAGTTTTAGACAACGTGGGAGGACAGGAGGTCTACTCCTTCACTAATGGCTTTTCAGGCTATCACCAGATCAGAATCCATTTAGAGGATCGACATAACACCACTTTTGCAACAGAATGGGGCTCATTCCAGTACACGGTAATGCCCTTTGGTCTTAAAAATGCACCAGCTATCTTTTCTAGAGTAGTAGTTGCTGTATTTAAGGAATACATCCATAAATTCTTAGAAGTCTATTTTGATGATTGGACTGTCTTTGGATTAATCAACAAGCATATCGGAGATTTAAGGCTCATGTTAGAGAAATGTAGGCAATATCAGATTTCTCTTAACTTGAAGAAATGTATATTCTGTGCGCCATTTGGTATTTTGTTGGGTCATATTGTTTACAGACAAGGCTTGATAGGAGATCCTGTAAATATTGCCATCATTGTTAATCTTCCATCACCCAACTCATTCAAGCAATTGAGGACAGTGCTCGGTCATACCGGGTATTATAGAAAATTCATCAAAGGTTATGCAAAGATCACAGCACCTATGGAAAAGTTGTTAAAGAAAGAAGTGAAATTCCTATGGAATGAGGAATGCCAACAAAGTTTAGACACACTTAAAGAGAAGATGGTTACAACACCCATCTTAGTATTCCCAAATTGGAACAAGCCATTTCATGTACATGTGGATGCATCTGGCATCGCATTGGGGATCGTCTTAACCCAGCCAGGAGAAGGGGGTATCAATCACCCTATCGCATACTCAAGTAGAAAGCTATCTACCGCGGAAAAGAACTACACCACTACAGAAAGAGAAGGATTAGCTATGGTGTATTCTCTACAGAAGTTTGGGCACTACATGTTGGGTGCCCCATTCAAGATGTTCACTGACCATTCTGCTTTAAAGTACTTGGTCAATAAACCAGTATTAGGAGGAAGGATCTATAGACAGTTACTCTTATTTTAGGAGTATGATTTTGAAATTATTGTAAAACCGGGAAAATTAAATGCTGGACCTAATCATCTGTCATGGATAGATTCAGGCGAAGAACCAAGTAATTTAGAGGACAATTTGCCAGATGCGCAATTGTTTTCTATCTAGATTGCAGATGAGTATTACGCTGATATTATTCACTTTCTCACTACAGGGTGGGCACCTGTTGAGTTTACTAAACAACAGAAGAAACAGTTAGTTGTTAAAGCAGCAGACTTCACTTTGATCGCATGACATTTATATAAGATAGGTCTAGATGAAGTCTTGCGCAGATGCGTTATGCCGCACGAAAAAGAGGCCATTATCAGAGAAGCACATTCAGGTGTCGCAGGAGGTCATTTCGCAGGAAAGCCGACTGCTCAGAAAATCCTAGCTGCAGGATTAGGGTGGCCTACTTTGTATAAAGACACTAAGGAGTTTTGCAGATGCTGTGATATCTGCCAGAGGGTAGGAAAACCTTCGCAGAGAGATGAAATGCCGCTGCGACCACAGATTACATTGCGGGCATTTGACAAGTGGGCTATAGATTTTGTGGGTCCTATCAACCCACCTAGGAAACAAACTGGTGCGAGATACATCATCACAGGAATAGAATACCTCACCAGGTGGGTAGAGGCAAAAGCAGTAAGGAATTGTGATGCTGCTACAGCTACACAGTTCATTTCTGAAAACATCATAAGTATATTTGGATGTCCAGTAATCTTGATGAGTGATCAAGGAACACATTTTAAGAACCGCACTATTGAGGCCTTGACAGAGGAATTCCAGATCCAGCACCATAAGAGCACTCCCTACCATCCTCAAGCTAATGGTATGGTGGAGGCCTTTAACAAGATTCTAGAAAATGCTCTTACTAATATCTGTAACAGCCAAAGAAATGATTGGGACCTCAGGGTTAATATTGTATTATGGGCTTATAGGACTACATGCAAGAAACTTACAGGACACACACCTTTCAGCTTGGTGTATGGACAAGAGGTGGTTATGCCTATGGAATATATTATTCCCAGTTTAAGAGTTGCTCAAATTACCGGGATGGATGATACAGATACAATGAATGAAAGACTAGCGCAACTGCTTGCCTTAGAAGAAGACAGATTCATCGCAGGATTTCATCAAAAAGTGCAGAAGGCACGAGAGAAAGCTTGGCATGATAGGCACATCAAGAGCAAGATTTTTCAGACAGGAGACTTCGTGCTCCTCTATGACAGTAAATTTGTTAAGTTTCCGGGGAAGTTCAAGACGCATTGGTTAGGGCCATATCAGGTTCAGCAAGTTACAAATGGAGGTGCCGTTCAGCTCAGCAAACTGAATGGGGAGATTATTCCCACTTTGATTAATGGTAGTAGACTTAAGCTTTATAGTGATAGCCACTCCACCTCCCAGCCCTAACTCAGATAGTTATCGAGTGCAGATGTCCAGTGTAGTTGAAAGGAGGCATCGCACCGGTAATTAGTCTACACGCAAAAAAAAGAAAAAAAGAAAAAAAAGTACCAAGTATGAGGAATCGCATCAGAAAAGTGTATGTTGCGCAAGTCATAGGATGCTTGTGGAGTTTTTGAATGTTACGATGTTCATGCCGACACTTTGGTTCGAGACAATGCGGTGTGGAATCACAACGATGCGATGTTCCCCATGCCACGTAGATGATTTTGAAAAGAGGCAGAGGGCTAGTCACTTCACCTTTTGACAAGCAGTTAATCCAGATACGACAACTATACGTTGCCCTAGATTTGGAAACAGTATAATGATTTGTCCAGATTTGATAAATCTTCGACGAGATCGGCGCCTGCACGCAAGTTTCGAGGGAAATTTGATTGGATTTTCAACAATTAATGAGGATCGAAACGACGGGTGTTGTCTTGTCCATGCAAGTAATACCACCGATGGGTCTATCCAAATGACCGTTGCTTCAAAGATTATCACCTTCGTTATAAATTCAGAGATCATTCATTCAGAAGGGTTACTTTTGCGATTTCTGAGAGTATAGAGCAATTTGTAAGAGTTTCCCCATTGAAGAGATACTGCAGTTACAGAGTGTTGGTTTTCCCCAATTTTGCAGCCATTGCTAGTTCAGAGTATTGCACCGAGTGGTTTATGTCCGAGATAGAACCTTTAGAAGACATGGTGCAAAGATTCCAGCGTGGTGGCCTCCTGTCTACTATGACGACACCGCCCAAGGTTGTGAAAGTAGGTACATCACAGGTCAGACAATCGCCAAGGATGAGGAGTCAATATCAGATAGTAGAAGAGTCCAGCCCAGAGGAGAAAAAAAGAAAGACGAGAAGATCACTGAAGATAAGAAAACGGAGCAGAAGAATGATGAGAAGAAATCTACTGACAAAAAGAAAGAGGAAGAAAGTAAAAATGAGAAACAGAAGGAAATGGGAGAAGGAAGATGACCTATGTCATCAGCTAAGAGAAGAACAAGCGATTGCAGCAGCAAAGAAAAGAAAATATGAAGATCATATGCAGCGTGAATACCTGGAGCGATTTGTTGAGAAGAAAAGTAAAAGGGGAAAACAAATCGGACAAGTAGATCTTTAGCATGCAGACAAGGGCTTGTTCTCGGAATGGAATTCATGGTTTGTATAGCTTCCGTATGGAAGGATCCAGATTGAATAAAATGTTTGAGAACACTGGAAGATACATATTTATATTTTCCTCATGATACAAGTTCTAACCTAGATAAAGAGGGAAGGAAAGATAAGAGAGACCTACGAACTAAGTTTGCAGAAGACTCCGTCATTAGTCAAGCTATGCTTGAAACGACACAAGAGTGTGTCAAGGTTATGAATAAAGAAGTCATAGGACTTCGCGAGATACTTACAAGGACTTCGCAGGAAGCCAAGGAGAAGCTACATCAATAGAAACCAGCTGTTAGTGGATCAGGGACGAGCCACAAGTAAGTGTTAGGGGACTGTTGGAGCAGGGCCCCAGAGCTACAGGAAAAGCTGCTATATTGGAAGAAGAGAGTCAAAGGAAACAATACCCGAGCGACCGAGAAGAGAGAGCTCAACCATTGCACTTAAGGTAGCGGTGAAGACAGGAGGGCTCAACTACCCTCATAAAGGAAAAGGAGCAACGGGTCGAGGTATTGAAGACAAAGGACATAAGAGGACTATAGAGGAAGCGACGCCCATACCCACGATCAGCGTCGGGAAGTGTGGAAGACTGCAGGAAGCTGTGGTGTGACGGTAAGTGGCAACCCATGGTACAGATGCACCGTCTGTCACAGTTAGGGTTTTTGGGTTACTGTTGGGAAAGGCCCACAGTGTTGTAACAGGGTGAGACCTTCGGGCTGCCTATATAAGCATGTATTTTGTATTGTAAAAGGTTAGACAGTTGGGTAGTTATTTAGACAATTAGCTAGCTAGTCAGAGAGTCTAGCTCTAGTTCTATTATTCAGTCTGTAGTTATCTTACTGTAACCAGTAGCTGTCTCCTTGAGCATGAATGTAACAATCCGCAGGGATTGAGAGAGAGAGGAAGAATATATTGTAAGAAGGAAATATAAGAAGAAGAAGAGATCTAAGAGAGAAGGGCTCCCGGTTGTGTGTGTGGAGTTTCCCAGAAGATCTCAGGCCGCATAATAGGTTGCAGCGGAACTGTGTTTACTCTCTCAAGATATAATATAAAAACTAGTTCCCGTGGATGTAGTTTTCGCCCTTGGAAGTGAACCACGTAAAACCCGTGTGTTGTGTGACTATTCATGTGATTGTGTTTTACCTGTTTGCTATCTGTTATCTGTTACATGAATGTTGCTTATCAGTTGATGAATGTATGTATGTTATGCTTCACTTTATAGCACATAGAAGGTTAACCGCAATTTGAATGTATCAAGTAGCCTGTATATGAGTTTATCAGTGCTTGATTCATGATAGTTGATAGTTACAACGTTAAGTGATTCTGGTATATGAGTTCCGCGAGTTCAACATAGTTTATGTTAGCGTGTTAAACTGTAAAGGTCAGAGTGAAGTGGTTTAACACCCTGGTGAAGGTTAACAGAGTTATTAGACCAAGGAGGGAGGTCGCAGGACCTTGAGAGTTGATACACATATTGAGCCTCATTATAGGACATATTATAGAGTAGAAAGGTGATATCGCATCGTCTGGGGAGCTGCGGTGTGAGATATCGCAGGGAAGGAGCTCAACAAAAGAGTAAGTTTGTGCATCGCCATAGAAGCTGCGATGCGATAAGAGTTCGCTCCCTATTAGCGCCAGCTAGAAGGAGAGATCGTCCTCACAAAGAGATCCTGCTGGCTAAGAAGAGTCACGAGACCCTAGGATGCTACAGAACCCGGTTGAAGACACCTGAGTCTTCAACCACCCCATCTAAGATCACTTCAGGTGAGACTTCAGGCCGCTCTGTGATCTGTCACCGAAAGGGCCAGTGAGCTAGGGGTTTTGTTGGTACAATAAAGTAAACCGGGGTCTGCCCAGTCAAAACTAACAATACAATACAACTATTCTTCACTAAATTCAAGTAACTGGTCATGCAATGCAAGCAATGCGGGATTGAGAAAAAGGATGAGCAATTGGTGCTCTCCATACTGAGCAAACTTGGTTCAAAATTCTCAATGTTTGTCTCTAGTTTTCACTCTGGGAGATTGACTACTCCTATTTGGAGAATTCCATCCCTTGATTCCTTCACATAGTCTCTAATCCAAGAACAAGACAAGCTGATACATATGCCAAATCAAGCTCTCTTAGTTGGTGAGACAATGAATGCACGAGCAAGAAGGAAGCATAAAGTTAAAGAGAAAAAAAACATTGCATTTGAACCTAAAGATGAGTTTGATCCATTAGATGAAGCCTCAAGCTCTAGGAAGGACAAACATCAAAGGTCTGACAAGGTCAAGTGATCTTATTGCAAGAAAGGAAACCATACATAGAAGTATTGTATGAAGAAGACCATTGACCAGATGTAAAAACTCCTTTAGCAACACAATATTTCCCTCCCTGAAGGCGCAAGAAAGACTGAATCTAGAGAAAAGACTGAATATGATGATGAGAGATGCCATGCACTGAAGGCTATTTGTTTAAAATAACATGCCTTCCTCATTGATGCAGGAGCCTCCAATCATACGGTTGCATCCAGAGAATCATTCTCTTCATTAAAACTTACTGATGGTTCGAGTATTCATATGGGTGATGACATTAAAATTTGAGTTGACGGAAAGGGTTCAATTAAATTAAAACATGGAAGGTTCAAAGATCTACTCTATGTTCCCTCTTTAGCTGCATTTTTTTTTATCTATATACTAGATAACACATACTGGCCCACCAAAGCAAGTGGTATTTAGTCCTGACTCAGTAGAGATCTCAGATATCTCAACTGGGAATATTATAGCGAAGGGTGTTGCAAACCATGCCTCCAAGGAATATGAATTATCACACTTTCTGCCATACTAAGATCCAGCATAGTCTCAAATTCCATTTGAAAGGGGAGGTAAAACATTCTATCTACTGCTTTTACATATGATAATGTTTCCATTAGTTTTTCAGATTCAAAATTTGAAGTAGAGGACCTAATTGAATCAGTTGATGAAATTGAAGATGAAGTTCATAGTGATCCAGATCCAAATCCAGTTCCTACTCCCAATCCTAGGCCTAAATGGGCACAAAAGGTTATTGAGGTAGTTGGGAACATGAATCAAGAACCATATGACATGAGGAGAACAAGATCCCAGTTTCAGAAAGAGATCCTTGTGCTATGTCAAGCAAGTTCACTTCCTTTAGAAAGATGCAATAAGTTCTGAGTGAGATGCTACATGATGGTAAGGATTGATCAACAACCCTGCTCACAGAAGAATCAATTGGATCATGTCACTCTTCCTCCAGAAAGAAGAGACAAAGGAAACATTCCTTATGTTGTCTATCATCGGATTGGAAGAAGATGGAGAGGTTCACATGCACAGTCCTAGGATACTAGTGCACGAAAGGACCATCACATTGCTTCACTGCTCCACAGAGATGCAAGTTGCAGAACTATTTTCACAAGTTTTTTATTCAAGAATAAATTTTCTCTTGATATGGAAGCTTGCTCCCGATTTTCCTGCTTATTTTGAGGCGGGGGGGGGGGGGG